>JAOBYE010005461.1:0-23898 GCA_025403585.1 Parazoanthus swiftii | reverse complement strand
TAGGCTTGTAAATCTTGTTTTATCTTTGATAGCGCTTGCTTTCAATACTGTGTAAAATGCGGCAACATTTACTCCTAGATTCGTATAGTATGAATATCGTTTGACATCGTCAGTTTTAAAGAAGCGAAACAGCTACAGAAGACTTGACGTGTTGATTTGTTAAAACTTGAGATCGTCATGAATAATTATGTTTATTTGAATCATCCAAACTAACATGCTACAGTAATTAAAAACTATGCAGTAGCAGTTACACACTGTAATCTTTTTGTTTCGAGCACTATAAGTATAAAACTAAAACAAGAAGACAAAAGCCAAAGGTCAAACGCATGGATCAGATTTCCGATATGCTTTTTAAAAATAGTTTTACCGCTACCTTGATATTTTAGTTTTAAAATGCTTCGATTCTTTATTTTGTTTTCTTCAGATCTGCTCAATGCTCATTATGAGAGCTAAATCAATTCATAGATTCTCGTGTTTTTAAGTTTCTTACCTGAAAATGATTGAAATCACGACAAACTATTAAAGAAGGACGTGTTATGAAACTTACAACACTTAATTATGGCATTCGTTGCGGTTGTTCCACTTGAGTGGCTGTGGACGTGACTGAGTTGCCGGGCTGAGTAATGTCGTGTTAAAATCTCTGCTTTGAAAACTTCTAGTTTTGTTGTTCAGGTCCGTACACAGATTTGATGCAAGATCTTGAATTTGAAAATTAAAATAGTTTTCAAAGATCTCGATGTTCTATGGCATTTAACAGGAAAAATCGATAATTTTATGTAGAAAGTAGTTAGACTAAATTAGAGCCATGGAACTTTTACTGCAATCCGATGGCGGTGAGATAACTCGATTCAAAAACTATAAAACTATTTATAAAGTCGACCAAAGGAAAAGTTCACAGAAAACGAAAGTTTTCTTGAAATTTGGAAATTTAACGAGGTACTAGTGTCATCTGATTGGATTTTCCAAGGTTTAAATGACATTCGCCTTCTGTTTATGGAAAGCGGAACCGGCGAAAATCTGTTTTATTGTGTTCAAACACACATTGCAACACACACTGCATGAGCTATTTGCCGCAAGTTAAGATCTCGAAGTACCGCAGCGTTTTTTTAAAAAAGGAAAAATGATGTGCAGAAAATAATTAGCCTAAAATAAGTCTGATGGCGGTGAGAAAAAGAAACGATTTGAGTTTATGGAAAACGAAAGTTTCAGGAATTTTCAGTGATATCACCTCCTCTTCCGAATCACATTTTCATTTTAAAACGGTTTTAAAAGTTAAAATCTAGAACCTGAAAAACTTGCTAACTTTACGAGCTGCTACGAAGGTGTGTAATTTGTTTTGAGCCATTTTGACATTTTAGAATGCAGAGATAAAGAAAAATGATCTGGAGTCTGGTCTTTGTCATTAATTACTCAGTCTTTGTTTTTTAAAAAGCAAACAACTTAAGATCCTGTGATGCGTTTAATGCAAATTTTAACAAACAACTTAAGATCCTGTGGTGCGTTTAATGCATATTTTAATAAAATATAAACGCGTTTCTGGAAATTCATAAAACGCGTTTTTCACACCTTCACCAATTGGTACCTTTTCATATACTGGGTCACATATTAATTACATTAAAGTTGTTTTAAAAACCAAAAGAAAAATTTTTCTTCAGGATCACCATATTGTGATGACAAGCAGGATGAGCTTGGGCAGGAAGTTGGGGGGGGGGGAGGGAGGGTTTAATTTTTTAGGGTTTTAATTGATACCTTTTTGTAGTGACCTCTAAGAAGTACAACTAATAAAGGCTTGTTCTCCACAGGTTGACAATAGGAGCCTGAGAAGACAAGTTGCAACACTCACCAAATCGTCCAGTGGTTCAAAGTCAAGTCAGAACCAGACTCAGTAGCTGAAGATTGCCATTCAGAAGGAAGGACATTTCTTCCAGGTCGCTGACCAGTAAACATGCAGTACTTCTTGGCTTTGTTGTTACAACTGTCATTATCAATAATTATAACAAATCCCCAATAATTATAGTAAATTAATTTGCTGGTCCCTTGGCACTTTGTTATATTGGGGCTCCAGGTGCTATAATTATCAAAGGGATATGCCGTGGAATAACTACATTTTTGAACAATGAAGTTAGTGTACATTAATTTATGTTGTATTATCTTGTATTATCTCACTAATGAGTCGTAATGTAAACAACGATGCTATCAGAAATTCCAATGTAAGCCACATTGAAATGACTGTGAATATTGATCATTTTTATGTGACATCATAAATGTCAATCATGATTTTACTTTATATAAATTTTCTGTTATAAATTTGTTCATTTTTAGAAACTCTTCACATGTACAGTGAGTTTGAATTTGTTTGCACTTGTAGATAAAATGTTTTTGATTTTTTTTATTGGTACCAGCATTAAGGACTTGTATTTTTAATTTGTAGTCATAACTGGAAGTATAATGTAATAAGTTTGATTGAATCTGGAATACATGTAGATGACAAAAGTGACATTTGGTTTCTTTGTTTTTCGGATGATACAGCAGAATTGGTTATATTTAGCCATAATAATAGCAGTCAGTGGCATTTTTTTTGTATTTTTAGGATATTTTTGGATGGGCACCCCTCAGTGACAACCAACCACAGAAGTATTCTTCTTCGTGTCCAATTTTAGACCAAGGAAATGCGTAAAAATAAGGAGTGACGTACTGTAAAATCACACATCAAAACCTGGTGGTTCATATAAGTTGGGTGGGCTTATAAATGGAAGGGGGGGGCATAGTTTTATGGGAAAGGGAGTCTGTAAATGGTACAAATAATAGGATTTGGAGTGAGCAGATGCTGTTAAGAAATTGATAATTAAAACCAGCTTATACAATGATTTATACTTTGGTTAGAATATTTGTTTCAATCTCCACTTGCCTTAAAGACTCTTAACTTTTAATTTGAAATTGTGATATCAAAGAAAATTGAAATTATGGAAAGGGATCAATTATAACCAGATGACGTTGGATGGGTCCATACATGGTATCTTATATCAGGGGGAGGGGGGGACCTTTTGATAGGAACAAGAACAGTTCTGAGTTTAATTGAAAATTGGCCTAAATGGTGATTTCAAACCACCCTTCCCAAAGCTTCAAAATTCTCCACTTTCATGCAACACAGTGACTGCATGTACAGTGGCCATCAGACACAAATTATGTAGCAAAAGAGTTTTTATTAAAATAACTTAAACAAAGATCAGTGCCAGCATTTGAAGATTGCTACCACATTTTTAAGTAACTTTATTTTTTATATTCAAACTGTAGTTTTTCTATGTGCTCTTTCAATCAGCGCTGAGCAAAATAATTGGGGATCAGATCAGACTGTCGTTTTCTGTGGTATATTGATTTCATAACAGTTGCTTATTTTGAATAAAACTTACTACTAGGCAAATATTTACCTTGTGAATATCTTAACGCTTGTCAGTAGCTGCTAAGAGTCTTACTGATTGAAGAAAGAACTGCATGCCACATTTACTTTTTGAAAGTATTCTTACCCAGTAATAAAGAGAAGATGGGATTTTTTTTTTGCTTATGCATTCTTACCAGGTTTTGTTACTTAAAAGAAAAAAAATTGGCAAAACCCTACTTAATACAATACTAAACACTCAGATAATTTTAATGTTTTCTTTTTATAATACTTTTTTGTGGAATTATTTTTATATCTCAGCTATGTTTCCTACTGTATACATAATTTAGTTGGCCAATTAAACGCCCGAGTTTGCAGCTTAAAGAAAAACTAGAGCATTCAAAGAATGCTGATCCCCCAGCTAGCCTTTTACATGACCAGTTCCAGTGTAATCTTAGCAACAATTTAAGTACTGAGAACTTTTTCCCAATACTGCAAAGTTTTTTCCAGAAATGACCCCCAAGTGGCTGAACAATTAAGATCAAATATTATTTGTGTCATATGATTGTGAAGGCTGATAAAAATAAGTTGATGACATTTTTGTATGTTCTGACACATTTTAAAAAGCAGTTTAGTCAATAGGTCCTCATTACCTTGATGGATAATTATTATATCATTTTTTCTTCCCTTGTTGATATGATTAAACTGGTTGTTACATCTTTTATGTTTTTTAAAATTTTTGATTTCTGTAGTTTTTAATACAGCTTTCAAATAAAGATCACATTTTTAAGGTCTATGAACTTTTCTCAAAAATTTGCCTTGCAAGCCAGTGAAACGTAGCCAGGATAAGAATTTGACCATATGATTACCCATCTGTACTTGATTTAGCCTTGATCTAATTGATTTTTATAACAATAAATTATACTTACATTTCAGGTGTTGGGCACATTATTTACTAATTATTTTTGTTTTGTTTTGTGCTGTTATAAGATTTACTACAACAAAACTGTAAAGCTTTCTTGTCTAATTCAGATTGACTGCCAGTCTTTGCTTTCCCCTTGGGTTGTATTCCCACCAGGCAATATCACCTGATAACCACTTACAGGCAGTTAGTATTTTGGAATATTCACTTGCCAATCTTACGTGTACACAAACTCTCGTCAATCAGTATTACTCTTCATTTATTTTCCTTAATTACAATTTTGCATTTATAAACATTTGAAGTTTTGAATCTAGTTTCTAGAATACTCCATAAAAAGAATTTTAAAATATAAATTATATTGTATAACAAGGTGTTACTGCTTTCTCAAAAATGTTGGAAGTGCTTAGCAAGTATTACTGTAAAATACAAACTGTGCTAGAGCTAAAAATTTCTTAAGGCAAACTAACTTTCAGTTGGTGTTATACTGGCCAGCAACTAAACAATAAATTTTGTCTTGTTTGAGATTTTAAACTCTTGTAAAATCAAAATTATTTCCATAATTTTTAACTTGCACTTCAATAAAACATCTATAGGTACCAACTAACTAAAGTAAGCTACAAATCTCTGTTGTAACAGAAAAGACACTGGAAAAATTCGCAGAAAAAGTATTACACTCTAGCTGTGGTGGCAAGCTTGGGGATAGGCAACTCTCGAGGTTCAAAATATCTGTAAATGGCTAGTTCAGAAACATTTACACAAGATACTAAGTTGACTCACGGTTAAAATATAAATTAATGTGCATGTGTTGGTAATGTGTATCGATAAAATAAAATAAAAGAATTTAAAAGGAATATCTTTTTCTCTTTATTATGTCAATTTCATAAAAATAAAGCAGGGTTCGTGCAGCTGGCAATTCAGGGATTTTTTTGAGTGTTTTTAGATTTTTTTAGGACTAAATTGTGAAAATGAAAGGGTCAATTTTCCCCAGAAACATTTTATATTATAAAAACCTGGAAATATCTAATGGCATTTATGTGAAAACAACAACTAAAGAAAGTTCAAAACATGACCAGTAGAAAAAACCCATCTGTCTTGAAGAGGAATTTAAATAAGATCTTTTAAGACTTTAATGAACAGCATTGCCATTTGAAGATCCTATCATGGCCCTAAAAATCCTAAACATTAAATAAGACTTTTTAAGGATTCCCAGGCCAGAACCTGTAAAGGTTTTTACCAGATGAGAACAAGTTTTCTTGACAGAGAACGGCTTTCCCACAATAAGTGAGCACCAGTCACATTTTTTCATTTTTTCCAATCATTCATTATGTTTTATAAAATAATATAATTTTCATATTTACATATAAATTATTAACTACAGTTGACTCTTAATAACCCAAACTGTCAAGGGAAACAGTTCACTCAGGTCATATGCTCAACTTCAGAGATGAAATTCTCCCAACTTATTGAATGATAAAGAATGTTTGGTGTCAAGTAATGAGGATTTTATAACTCATCATTTGAAACTTTAGGGAGTGAACAAAAATAGAAACTTTTGTTAGTCCGAGTGGCCTTGCAAGTAACATGCTGGATACAAAAACTATGTTGGATGATGTATTACTAACAATGGCCTGCGGAGTAAATATACCTCACATGCACTGTATTTTGACCAAATATACGTAATTATATTAAATATTACTACATTAACTAAATTGGTGTTGCCTAATATGGAAAGCTGAGTTTCCAAAAAAAGAAAAACCTTTTGCAACAAAAACTAATATTTTACAGTTCAAATGAAACAAGTTAACATACAGCACAGTGGAGATGGGAAATTGGGAGCCGGTTTCATTCCCCCTGTTCTTATCCAAGTTTTCACAATGTTTCTAAAAGGGCTTTTATTTTTTTTATTTTTCTCCCCAAAAATTTGTCACCATCTATCTACTTCTAATTAAATTGCAGTTAGTATCAACATATTTAATATATAAAAACAGGAAGTTGGTTAGTTTCAGAGAACTGAGGAATTTTATAATCATTAATTTTGAGTTTGGGTTAGAACACTTTCCAGATCTTGTTCAGGATTGAAAGAAAAAAAGACTGCTTATTAGTTCTTACTCACAAAATAAAATGCTCATGTTCACGGAACCCGACTATATTACTACCTGATACCAACCATTAAAAACTGCACTGTGGCCACTGACATCAAAAAATAACCTGCTATGTATCATTCTATATATTATTTATCTTTTCTCTCAAAACATACAGTCAAGTCTTATAATCTACATACATTACTATGATACCATGTGGTTTCAAAAACTGTAAGTGCCTAAATATTTACTTTTGAAATTAAAGTTCAAATAGAAAAGGTTACAAGTTTAAATATTTATTGTTAAGAGAAACCACAAGTGTGTCGGCTGATGGGGTTTTTGTCCTGGATGTTGTCTGTGATTGGCTTTGAAATACACTACACAAATATTTCAGTCACACTATTAAAAAGAACACAGTCTGAGACATTTTACTTGTTTGACTAAATTTTATTATAAAAATAAGCAAGCTGTTTGAAAAAAAGATCAATAATATAATGCTAACTTCTGTTGAATCAAACTTTACCCAATTTCATTTATTCTTGAATATATTCTAGTGTCCAGGAAATAGTATTTTAACTGAGAATAAAACTTCCTATCTTGCAGTAACAGACAGCTACAATCACAATATTTTGCTTTGTAAACATAACAACTGTGATGGCTTCTGTGATAGATGTTAATATCTAAATTATACACTGTGAAGTGAAATATTTTAATGTTCAGTTTTCTTCTCACTTCTAAAAAATTTGATCTTGAATGAGTAACTGAACAGCAAGGGGACATAGTTGTCTTCAGAGTTTGTGTACAAAATGCAATGCACTTACTGGATATTCGTGCTAAATATTATATATATTAATAATTTACAGTCTGTTGTCTTTTCAGACAGTCAAGTCAATACAAAATACATATTTGAACCAAGAAACGATTAATAAGTAAAACACCACAAAACAGCATGTTCAAGGCAAATTAAGCCCAACTTATGCTTCACCGGTACCAGAGCAAAAACATTGCAGGTGACTTTGTATGGAAGTCTTTATTCTCCTGCTGATAAATTATGAAAGAAAAAGAAAAAAATAAAAGTTAAGGAGGGTTTGACTGATAGCCACAAATATTGTTTTTTGCAATGGTTCCTCCTATTTGAGTCCAGGGATTGCCTCTGGTATAGATAGTAGAAATGATATTTATACTGAACCACAGAGGGTACAATTAATACAGTATGAAAACATGACAATCTGTGTTATAACACAAACCTATCAGAAGTAATATAAATTATAAATTTTATGGAAATCTGTACAAACATAATTATGTTTGGTCACAAATGGCTATACACAGTCAAGGAAAATATGTGATATGTTTCCCCAAAATAATTTCAAATTCTCTTGTAAACAAAACCTCTAGACCTGTTCTGAAATCAAAGACCACGAGAAAACAGTTCTTTCTGATCACACGATAACTGCGTTGGAAATGACACATCAAATGCAATGATCATATCGGCACGCTGTCCACTCAATTTAGGAATTGGCAACCCTTCGCCTGGGATGCGCTTTTGTGTCCCTGGTTGGATAACTTCATTTACCTGAATTGGCAAAACTCTACCATCAATTGTGGGAATTTGTAACAAACAACCACATAATGCATCTTTTAAGTTCAGTTTTACCACATAGATGAGATTGTTGTCTGAGTCTCTTTTAAAATGAGGATGTACTTTGTCTCGAACTGTAAATATAATGTCTGCTGGGAGAATTCCCGGTTTGCGATCACCTTCCTGAGTGAATGTTATTCGTGTGCCTGCTTTCCAGCCAGGTTTCACTTCAACATGCAGAATTTTATCTTCGCGACCAAAGTTGCCACCAGGAAGAATAATTTGTCTGTTGATTTTAAGCTTTTTAGTGCATCCTTGGAATATTTCCTCCAAACACACATCAAGTTGAGTTTCAACTGGTGGGTCCTGGTTCAATTTAGCCTGCTTGAAAGGATTTGGACCTGGAGTATATGTTGGGAACTTAAAGCTGTTATTCCCTGTAAAGGTCTGCCAACCAGTTTGCTGGTTGCTTGATGTTGAACCAGAAAACAAATTTGTAAAATCATCTGGGTTTATTCCTCCTAAATCCATGAACTCCTCAAAGCCTGCAAAAAATAAATGATAAATTAATTTCTGTTTCTGAAATAACAACCAAATCAATTTTTTTTGTTTTGATGAACCACTTGCTAGAACTGTTCAACTCTTTAATCTCAAAAAAATGGGTCTTGCCAAGTCAATTTCTACTACACTTTGGCATATATTTCTAAGTTAAAACAATTCAACGGATGGGGCATAGTTTGATTTTAAAAACGCCAGTGGGCAAACTCTAAAATCAAAAGTATTTGCCCTTTCACAAAATTTTCAGTACTCAATTTTCCCGTGATTAAAAACTCGAAAAAGTTCAAAACAAGTTCACTTTAAGTTGGCAAAGATACAACTATACTTAAACAACAAACCTTTCAGCAACAGCTTTAAAAACCGGCTCTCTTGAAAGAGATGCTAACACTGATCTCTTCTACTTGCAAATGAACTAGGTTCGTGTCTGGTCGGCAAATTGAACCAGCAATTCGAAACAATGACAACAAAGGATTTATTGCAGAAAACTTCCAGAAAATATGGTTTGCTGAACAATTTCCTGTCACACTCAATTCAGTAATTATAAATTGATTGTTGATACTTCGGAAACAAAGGAAAAGATAATAAATTAGAACCCATGGAACATTCTGGACCAAACGCCACGCTTCACAAAAAAAGGAAGCATTTTCTTTTCTCAAAGCCCAAAGCCACAGTTGTATACCTTTCAACTTAAGTATTACAGCTTTTAATTAAAGAAAATAAGAAAGGGGCCTTATAAATAACAAGATACACTGTATGTGACATCTGTTGCTTTTTTACTTTGTGTGGGATCGATGCCATCTGAACTGTTTTTTTTTTCACCGAAACCTGATATCAAAGTACCGGACTGATCCTGCCCAAAAAATAAACTTGCAAACAATTAAACAAAATGTAAGTGATTACATGACTTTCACGCTTTGGTGAAAGTTTTACATATCACGTTCGGGGTTATGTCCCATGCATGACACCGGGCTGACCACATCACCCCAAGCAATTCGATGGTCTCGTGTCATATCAATAACCCATCCGACCATTCGAGAAACATGTTTACCGCACAACTAGACTCACTTCACGCCAATCGATCTCAAACTCCCGGACCCACACACCAGGTTTTTGTATTTTTTGAGGTGTTCAGATATCGCACTAGGCCCAGCTTAAGCCAAAGCTCAGCTGGGAAATTTCAGAAACATTCCAACGATGCGAGGCTTGAAAATAGCGTTGACCATTTAGAATATTCGAGGCCCAATATGTGTTTTTGGTGGTCAAACTACGCACTTAACTCAATTCGCACGAAATCACGGAGTGTCGGACATTACAACGATATAGCAGCGTCCAAATCTGGCATCAAATCGCGGATTAAGCTTAACGATACCCGCGTTACAGCTTTGTAGACTATTTGCAGTGCTAAGTGACTCTTTATAGGTCAAACCCACGAGTATTTTCAGAACCCACTAAACTTCATTATAGTAAGATCATACTACAATTTTTGTACAGTTTAATTACTACAAAAAAACTACATACCGCCAAATGGATCTTCGTCGCCAAACACTTCCCGAAATAATTGCATCGGGTCTTCGAAGAACATGTTGTGCACTCCAAGTCCTCGGGATCCCTTCACCCCTTCCTCTCCATATCTGTCGAACAGTTGGCGACTATTTGGGTCATATAAAACCTTGTATGCTTCCGAAATCTCTTTGAATTTTTCTTCTGACCCTGGGTTTTTGTTTTTGTCCGGATGAAAACGAACTGCGAGTTTTCTGTAAGATTTCTTGATATCGTCAGCAGAAGCATTTCTTGGTACTCCAAGGACGGCGTAATAATCCTTTCCTTCCATTATTTCAACCGGCTTTCTTAACGATTTCTTGTTTCTTTCTCCCTCCAGTCAAAAGAGAAATCCCTCAAGATTAACCTTCAAACAGAAACTCCACTTAACACAACACCGAAATCTAAAAATGTGCGATACAAACGAACGACATTTTCTTGCCCAATGCAAGTCGAAGATTAGAATTCGAGAACTTTCGATGGTTCTAGAAGGGAAACTCTCAAACAAAATCAGCAACCATTTTGTCCAATGAAATCAATAACAGGAAATTGTTCCATATAAGGATATTTTGCCCTAATTTGGAACACTGCTATCCTTCTGTGGATTTGATTGGTGGAGGAGGATTCCCGCAGGTAGCTGGACAGTTGTTTTTTTTGGCTTGAAGAATGTTTCGAAGGTTCCAGAAAATCTACTGCAACGATCTTCGCGAAAGCTTGTATGCTGGGTTGTGTGAAGCGACACGCAAACCCCTGTTGTGCAATAGATTGTGAAAGAATTGAACGTTTCGATTGTAGAGAAAAGAAGTTTCGTGACAACCCTAGATTGTACTCTGAGTTTTACAATGGCGGCGGGCGAAGATGGCATCCAAAGCACGGCCCCTCAGTTTTCCGAAACTGCCTATGAAATACCTTCGTGGCAAATACCTTGGAACAGGCCGTGGTATCAAAGATTTGACGATCACAGTAAGAATAAAGGCCGACAAACGTTTGACTACGTCAGAAAAGACAGAGGTCATGAACTAAACTGCAAATGTTCTCGCTGCGAGGAGGAACTCGATTCCGCTTTCTCTCCGCAGTCCAATAATAGCACCAATTTTATTCACTTTCCTAATGACAGAGAGGAGGAAGACGCAGAAAGGGGACAACATTCAGCAAAGAAGAAACCAAATGCACTAGCTGATTCTTTTACCCCAGCAAAGGGTCAAAATGAAGACGTCAGCAGCAGGCAAAGTTCGTCACAAGTCAAAGCCGGGGGAGCTGAGAACGTAATCCTTCTGTCTGATTTAGAAGAAGTTCGACCAAGTGCGGCTTCTGATACTGATACGGATGTGACCAGACCGACATCCGAGACAGCGCGAGGAAGTAATTCAACGGGAAATGCGTCAGATACTTCTATGGGAACTTCAGATGGAATGTCATCGTTTTCCGCAGATTCTTTACTCAGCAGTTTCGGTGCATTGAGCACCCTCCAGTCGGTTTCTGACCGTAGTAAAACACTGCAACAAAAAATAGAAAATTTTCGTCCCGAAACAGACGACGGACGCGAATCGGTTATTCTAAGAGGACTGTTGGTGTCTTGTTTAGCTGAAATACAACGGATCAACTCGGCCGAGATCGAGTGGTTGCAAACTGCAAAGAATATGGTTAAAGTCGCCGTTGAAGAAATGCTAGTTAAACTGGAAGAAAAAATACGAAATAATCCGCATTGCCAGGGAGATAATTATTAATCTAGTTCTAAAAGGTTTTAAAAACATAAGAAGTTATTTAAGAAATGTTTTCGGCAGCAAATAAAACTAAGTTTGATATTGCGTTTAATAAAGTTTATGCCCCTAATTATAGGTTTGAACGTCATTTGGAAGGGAAAGACAAAATATTAATACAATGTATCTGCCAAATGTCAATACTTTTGAAGGCCTCAAGGAGAGTCATGACATAACTCAGATTTTTTTAAATATTTAAATCCCATATACATGTATAAGCTATTATTAAAATGATGATTCAGATAGATATTTAAATACATTGACTTTGTCAAGAGTGTACATAACGAGAAAACAAAACTGTCAGCTTGCATTTCATTAAAAATTGAAATGAAAGCCAGCATTTTCGTTTTAAATCACCACAGTCTGTGCCTTTTCTTAACCTTGTTTTATCAGCCTGCTCTAAGTCGCCATAAAGTGCTTAGAGCTTATTTGTATAAGAGCTACACTTTTTTTATTAAGAACAAAGTTAAGAATGTATATTGAGGTTCAAACTGCCTGAAAAATATTAACGAATTTAGAACAATCTGAGGCTGAAATGAAAATGCTAAGAAAAAAATAAATTTAATAAAAATGGTGAAATGCAGCAAGCAATCACACATGGTATCACACAGTAAATAAGTGTTGTTACTGCTTATTTTAATACAAATAAACTCAAATCACAAAAACAGAGCATACAAAAGCACCTAAAGGCATTTTAATTTGATTTTCACCCATTAAAAATATGACAGTTAAGAACAAAATAACATTTTTAGACTTAAATTGCCGAAAAAATAAGAACATTGAGCCAAAGCAAAACGTTACTGGTTCTTAATTTAAAAAAATGTTTACAAATGTTCTATTGTTATTATTGCTGACCCAAGAAGTTCACGGTGGTTTTGGAAGCCATATCACAGTCTGGCTTTTTGGCCCACTAAATCTTGTGGTTAGCCAAAACTATTAAAATTCCTAATAAAATTCAACCCAAAATGAAATTGTTATTATCTGTACTTGCTTGGAAGTCATATTGGTTTTGGAGCAAAAACTTTATGCACTGTCAGGGTTTGCTGATCCATGTGGCTTTTTTTTGTCTGAGCTTTCGAGAAATGATTTGCAAAGTGTTTAATTTGACAACTCTTGCAATAAAATCAAGCAAGTGAGGCCAGTTTATGTTTTAGGAATGATCATTTTTTATAATTATTTATTCAAAATTTTTTGAAAGTCCATCAAAAATAGGTCTAGGAATAACAAGTTTAAGCAAATAAACACATGAAACTTGAGCTCAGGACGATGAACTGGGTTTGAATTTCCAAGAGTTTTTCTCAAACAGGATTGGGGCTTGAGTGTCAGGACAGAATCGCCCTCCTCAAACTTGTGTTGAGTATCCACCATTGGTTATGAAACAAAGTTATGTGAATCATCATTCCCTACATCATCGACCAGAAATCCCCCTCCTCAAACTTGGGTTGAGTATCCCCCATTGATTATGAAACAAAAGTTATGTGAATCATCGTTCCCTACATCATCGACCAGAAATCCCCCTCCTCAAACTTGGGTTGAGTATCCCCCATTGGTTATGAAACAAAAGTTATGTGAACCATTCCCTACATCGACCTACAAAATAAAATTGAACCATTTGTACTCATGGAAAAACTATCTTAGTTTGAACCAGGTTAAACAATTCGTGTAGAAATCCAGAAGCGGTTTTGGATGCTGGGTGAGCCTACATTTTCAAGTGTTCCCAAGTATTTCTGTTTTTAGACTTTATACATTATAACTTTAACTTGTACGTATGGTTATTCCGTTCAACTTGAGAATATCGAGGCTGATAAATGATCCAACACGCCGAGGTTTATTTGCAAAAATTTTCAAAATGGAATGGACACCCGCCACTAAATATCGTTAGAGAAGGATAAAAATGTATAATATAATACCTAGGTTATTTGTGTGTAGGTAGATATTTGATAGTGGATTAGAAAAGATCATTTGGGTAATATTTTTAGGTCTTTCTTGTATATATGCAATCGTAAAACGTTTCAAGAAGTTTGGCAGAATGTTCTAAAGTTTAGGGCAGTTCTGTCAAGTAATTAACTGTATTAGACCTGGCTTGTGTCAATAGATTGCCAGCTGACAAACGATTTTATACGAATATCCGTGCTTTGTAATGTAGACAATATACTCGGACCTTATTCCGGTGACGTTGCAGAGATGTGCGTCTCGTACCCAGACCCTAATCAGTCGCGAAGGTCAGAAGAGAAGCCAAACAGACTCTCGGGTATCTTAACAACGAACTAGTTATCATTTTCCGCATTTAAAAAAAAAGTGGTTCATAAGTATTAGGACGCTGTGAAACGAACACAGTACTTAAGTAGTATTATTTTAAAACATGATGCCCAGTTCATTAAGTGTTTGTGCCGTTCTTAGGCCAAGTCTTCCTCTAGTCTTAGTTACTGGTCCGCCTTTACTAGTTATGTCTTCTCGATCTCTGGTTAACTTTGGTACTTAGTTTTGATACTAGAAACTGCAAAAAACGTAATTCGGCTTTCTTGTTTACATGTTTTCTAAATATCCAGATTCTTTTATGTTTCTACATCACATACTGTCAGGTAGTTTGAATTCAAGGTATGCAACAAGAACTAGCAAGAATGATTCAAGAAGAAATTCTTGGGATGGTTTTTCCCGAAGACGGCAGCACTTTATAACTCTTCTTTACGCTAAGATCCGAAAATCGATCGGCGTTTGCGGATCAAAACTTGATGCAGTTTTTTCACTTTTCTACCCCAGGCGTTTACTGGGCAATATATTTCAAAACTGGGCTTTTTATAACTTCCTTAAACTAGTGTTTTATGCCAGTGCAGTAGACGGTAACATGACGGGTGAATGGAGGGGCGCAGACGGAAATGCTGAAATGACACAAAAATAGCACATTATCGAACAATCGTGGTTTGACGAGTACTATAATTAACGAAAGGATGGAATAACTAACTAAAATTAAACAAGAAGTAGGAATAACCTCGGCATTTTCCAGTCTCGAACAGAATTTATTTTAAGTTTTTGAGTTCTCGGCGAGACGAACCAATGGCAATGGATAGCACAATCAAGCTGCCAATGAAAAAAGTAGATATCACAAAACGTTGATTTAAGCACAAATACGAACACAGAAACAGTCGCCAACGTGAAAGGAGAGGAAAGGAGCCCAAGGCAAAGAACTAAAATTACCCTTTTTCGCGTGACTTTACAGTTGGCGGAATCTTCAAGTGATCCTTTTCTCGCAACTTCTTGTATTTACTTTTGTTCACAAGCGATATGACTAAGAAAGTTAATTGTAAAATGTCTCCCCTGCACAATAGTGTTATTTATATACCTATCTTGAGTGTTGTCTTTATCACGTAAAGGAAGAACAATAGAATCTGGAAAGATTATTATGCAGTTTCAGATATAGTAGGCAGAGCGTACGATTATTTTCTAAATTTGCCCAGCTGTTATCAGACTATATCATTGACACAATATCATTTTTGGTACGTACGTGAAACATGACTGATGAACCTGATGTATTTGATGTATTGTCCAAATTATAATTAGAATGACTGTTTTATGCTGGGCTAGACAAACAACTATTTGCGCGACCAAAATGTTCTTTTGGTTTGCTTGTTTCAAGTACGCGTTTGTGTACATGAACATGCCAAAAGTTGGTTGTTTTTGCATTGTCATTTATCATTATCGTTAGCTACTAGAGTTTAAGTTCTTAGTTATGTTTAATATTCAGTTCTGTTTCAATTTAAAACAGTATTCTGGAAACTTCGTTGTTTTGAACATAAAGATTAAATGGGATTTTATCTGCATGCGGTATTTTTTAGTTCAGATACGACCGAAATAATCTGTTCAAACTTGATAAGGAATTTTCGCGGTGATGACTTTCTTAAACTGCAAATTTTCTTTGGAAAAAGAGAAAAATCGTTATCAATTTATTATCTTGTGGCCTTTCCAGGAATCTATATTTATATTTTTAACTAAGTCCTTACGCAGTATTTTGTTAAATACTGATGTGTTGACAACAATAGTTTTCTTAAGATTGGCAGTACTCGTATTACTCACTTAGTCCGGTACCTTCTAGTGCACCCGCACGAAAATCTGTCCAGCACGTATATATAATGGCGTGAATATACTGAACGGCATAGTCCTGGTTATTGATGCTTATTAATTTTTATATGTTCCAAACGAAACACCGGATAGCTTTGGGTACCGGTACGAAATAGGGCTGAGAAAAACAAGTTTCGTGTTTACAGACGCTATGTAAATCTTACATGTCCGATATGACGTACATGTATTGCAGCATGACAATGCGATTTTACACCTGACTACCGGGCAGGACTTTTTCCCAGCTTAACAGTGTCAACAGGAACAGTTCAATTCAATTCTTTATTTGCACAATTCATTTTGTTCATTCTGAACAGTTTTTGCGCAGCGCCAAAACCTATCCGACATGCGACATATCACTTTCGAACGTGTTACGTCGCACGTTCACAACGGCACGAAAAGTGTGCTGGAAAAATCGTTTGAAGTCCCCAAGTGTGTGAGCGAGGTTGGCACAGTTGGTAAGATCTCTGACTGCCATCCAGAAGGTTCCAAGTTCAATCCCCGGCCTGATCGAGGGTTGAACTTTGGGCGGCCTTCTTTCGACACACCGTCCGTGGACAGGGACGTTAAGCCGTCTGTCTGGTCTCTCGACGATCTATCGGGGGACTTAAAAGAATCCACATACTTTTCGATAGAAGTAGGCAGATGTCGGTACTGTTGACTGTCACCTGTTACCCTACAAAGGGCCTGCTGTAATTGGGGAAACCTGTAGCAGTGTCCCTCCCCTTTCGCGGAAAAGCTGAATAAACAAGTGTATAAACAGACAGTCTGTCCGCTATCTGGTATAGTGGAAAAAGAAGGTCTATCCGCTATGTTTTCTACAACGGCACGAAAGCTATCTGGTATAGTGTAGACAGAAGGCCTATCCGCTAAGGTTTATACAACGGCACGAAAACTGTCCGGTATAGTGTAAACAGAAGGCCATCTGCTATGGGTTTTTTTATGAAGCTTTATGACGATACGAAAGCTATCTGGTATGTCGTAAATTAGATATAGGTTTATCCTCAAAAACGGGTTTTGTGAGGATCGTTAAAACAGAATTCTTCTATATTCAAAAATTGAACTAGTATGGACCAGGCCGGCGTAGGCAGCAGGGTGCGCGGGGTGCGTAAAAAAGGTCCGCATTTAGGGTTTTAATAAGACGATGAAGAAGACCGAACAGGCTTATCGTAACAGTTGGTGCTACCACAAATCGAAACGACTAAAAAAATTAACGGCCATAATGTTTTTGTTTATAAATTTGGTTTTTAAGAGGCCAAATTTACGAAATTTGCATGCCCCCAACAAAATTCCTGCCTACGGGCCTGTGGACTCTGACGAGGTCCGCATGGCTTTTTCACGAAATCTTGCAAATGTCAACTGAAAAAAAACATAGTATACGGCGATTTGGAACTAAGGCTTGCTCGAACTTTAAGTTCAAGGCCTGCACTGGCTGATAAGAGTCAAAAAGTTGAAGCCTTGTCAAACAAAAGAAAGGTCACTGTGGAACTGAACAGACGAGCCTTTAAAGAAATAGAAAACCAAAATGTGAAAAGTTTGTTTAAATTGACCTTTATCCTTTAAAAGTTTTTATACTGAAGAGAATCAGCTTTGGCTGTAGCGGACAGGGAAGAGTTTTCAGGGGTCGTGAAAGGACGTACATGTTAACATGCATGCATTCATTGTATGTACTACGTAGCCACTCCCCTCGTGGTTGGATAAAAAAACCGATATGCTAGCAAACTTTTTCCCGTGTTTTATGTATTTTTCTTCCTTGTCCCTTTTTTCTTTATTCCATGTTTTGTTCGGTTTGTGCAAGTAGGTTTGTGATTAGAAGTCAGTGGTGAGTTGACGTTTTGATATGAAAACCACTTGCTTCGTTCTACTGTATCGATCAAAGAAAGTCAGTGACGCGTTGAAAGGAATTTGCAATTTATTCAAATATGGATCACTTTTTCAAGAGGTAAGCTTTGCGCTGGGGAAGGGGGTTATACTACAATTGCTCCGGGAGGGAGGGGGAGAAAAAGGCACCAGTGCTCCAGAAGACCTTTATTTCAGCGTTTTGCTTCTAAAATACTTCCAGAAATGTCGACGAAAGGTGTGTGTGTGTGTTTGGGGGGAGGGGGGGGGGACGGCTGGGTCCTATCGGCTCCTCCTCTCTATCCGGCTGTGACTGTTATTCGAATATCTGCCCGGTGTATGTAAAGTATATCCGCGGACTGATGCGATATGGCGAAGTCATTGAGCCGGAAAGCGGCTTTCACGCTAATTAATCAACAGGGCGAGCAGTAACTATCTTTTAAGATACCCGACTTTTCTTTCTAAGAATAAACTGTAGTTAACATTTGCCCAAATTGCAAGAACTGGAAACTCTTAGTAGAGCAAAAATCAGTGTTTCAACGTGAAGCTCCTTTGTCTTTGATCATATTCTGTAACAACTAAGAATTAACGATTTAAGGAAAACTCTAGGCCAAATTATCCAGAACAGTGAACAAACAAGTGGAAACTACTATCTGTTCTGTAAGAAAAAACCGTGCATTTCTTTCCTCGGCAGGACAAGCAAAACTATGTGGGCCTTTTAAGTCATTGGAATCTAAATCTTAGCACGTGTTATTCTTCGTTTGAAGGTGTTAGAAAAGCAAGATATTGGCTAAGAATAACCTCGTCTAAGTAATCGACCGCAAGTGTTTGTGGTTTAGCTTTTTCTAGAGAAATTACATCAATGCATTGGTTTTTGGTTTCGATTCTGAATAGAGCATTATTCCAGAAAGTTCGATCTTTATTGTTTACCTTAATTGTTCCAATTGTACCGACAACATCTGCCAAGCTTTCCCGAATTTTTCTAAGTGAGCCATGTTTTTGCTGATATGATCCCTCTTGAAACAATTAAAGTATTTAAATGCGGATATAGTTCATGTCAAAAAGACCGATAATTCCGCTAATTCTATTCCCTACACAGCTCAAAGGTACCCGAAAATCACGTTTTCATGAGTCGAACTGATCCAATTATACCAGTTTAGGCTGTTCAAAATTTATTCAAATGTTTCAAAAATGTACTCGAGATACGTTTACAAAACGGCGCTTGTTGGGCAGCGAATGTGTTGGTGTACTGGAATTAATCAGTGATCAAGTAATCCAAGGTCAGTCTTATTTTAAAAAATTATGTTTCACTTCACTATATACTCCCTGCGTTAAAAACAGCTCGGTTATCAAACTAGTACCCAGTCCATAACCGGTCCCCAACTTCGTCCCCAAGGCCTTCTGGGAGCAACCGCCATTTTGAAAAATACCCAGAAGACCCAATGGAAGTCGTCGGCTAGAGAGATTTTCTACGTCGTGTTAGCAACAATATAGTTGTACCGAACCAGTTTCCTAGCAAGTGTTCCGAAAGGAAAGTTTTTAAATACCAAACATAGATTCTTGAGAATTCTTAACCTTTCTAAGAGACAGATAGCTGAAAACTTGTACTTTTACTAATTTTTGAACATACTCTTTACAACAGTGTTAAAAGTATTTTTTATTTACACTTGAGTAACAGAGTTTAAAAATACCTCAACTTTTCGATTATTGTTAAAGTTAAAGCGAAAACTATACTCTATTGTCTACATGGATCTGCTGTGGCAAGTGGCTATTGCGGTGCCGTTCTTGGTGTTGTATTGGAACCTGCTATGTACTACGAAGAAGAAAGAGTACAGGAAACCTGGCATAGCCAAGGAGCCAATAGAATACAATTTGAAGCCTCTGGTACGTTTTATTAGTATTGAATGATGTACATACCTTTTGCAAGTATCAACATCTTAATCAGGAACATTGTTAGTGATTAAAAAAAAGGCCGGGGGGGGGGGAGGGGTTTCTGTCATAGAAGTTATAAGAAGGTGCTGAAGAAACCATAGTACAAAATTCCCTTAAATATCATGGATCAAAACTGTATGCAAAAAACATCCTTGTTCAAACAGGAAACAAATAAATAATAAATAAATAAATAAATAATAAATAAACAAGTACATGCATGTTTACATGACTGTGTGTTTATAAATATGTCCACTTCTATCATATGTTATTAATTAGCCAACTAATGGATTTGTTAGAGTTTGAATTTAACTAAACAATGTATACGTCAATTATTGCTGCGAGCCTTACGGCTCGCAGCAACACTATTCTTGATGGGCTTGGAACTTCCGGTCATTTTTATTTTCGAGCCGGTATCTTGATCTTTTGAATGGGCGATGGATGATCTTCTGAACACGCAATACTTTTTAGTCAGTGGAGATACCTATTGTCAGCAGCTGAGGAGCGCGTGATCAGGCCCCATGATCAGCAAAGGAGCGACATGAGCGGCATGGTTATGCAAAGCTCAAGGGCGAAGAAGAGAAGTTGCAATTGTTAAAGTCGGGAACTCGAATGAAACATGCACTTGTGACATTTGTTTTGTGAATTCTTGCTCGTAGCACTTTACTTTCTCTAAGAAATTTCTAGTAAAATATTTAATGTTTGTAAATTTGACATTTGTATTGAAGTTGTTTAGATACAGGACCCTCACAGCTGTTGAGCTGAGTTGGCCACCCGCCCTGTATAGTTAAAATTTTACCATACTGTTAAATGACCAGAAAAAGTTTTCTCCTTATGCATGTAGGTATTTGTTCATTTATCTGGATGGATGTTTGCTGCAGTTACATGGCTGATCAAAGTAGTGAGTACAATTATTATAATAATATTACAGTAGTATAACTAGTAACAGTTACAGTGATTAATAATAATAATATTACTTTTAATAATAATAATAATAATAGTAATAATAATGACAATAATAATACCAACAAGAGGCTCCATACAGTGTATAACCTATCTAAAACCTTGGCCAAATGTAGATGCAAGTGTCTGCAAGTCTTTGCAAGTCATTGCATTGTTTTGATCTCAAACGTAAGTTCAACTCTGTGCTTTGTTTGGCCACTGATGAAGAACTTGCATTGACTTGCAGTTGATGCAAGTAAATGAAAGTCTGTGCAAGTCCATGCAAGTTAGTGGCCAAATAAAATGCACATATAAAACTTGCACTGACTTGCATCGACTTGCATCTATGTTTGGCAAGGGCATTGTGCATTGTGTAAGTTTATGGTATAACAGATTAAAAAGCAAAGAATACTTTGCTCTCACTTGTTCAGTGCAATTTGTACAACATTTGGAAATGAAATATGAACCAGCTCACACTGAAGTGGAATGGAAATTTATTTAATATCACTGCAGCATGCTTGTACAAGAAAATAGCTGAAAATTTGTTTAATTTATAGATTGTTGATATTATTTTTAATTCATGCCATAATGTTTCTGATTGCTACTAGTTTTCTGTATTGAAGCAGAAAGAGATGAAGATATGAAAAAGAAATCTTTATAAGTTTCAGGGGGCAAAAAAAAAGAAAAAGTTACTTATAATTGGAGACATTAATCCACTGGGAATCAAACTTTTGCTTAGTTTCAAGTGTATCTCCAGTGCCTTAACCACTGCACTTAAGTCCTCACTGTAATTAATCCTAGAGGCCTTGGTGTGGATATTAATCCTTTCCCTTGTTTTTAGAACTAATCAGCTTTTTTACACTCAGATACTGTAAGGAAATATTATTAATACTAGATGTTGATAAACTTGTGGGGTAAAATGATTAACTCTCTTATACTGTCCATTGTCTCTGCAGCCATTTATTGGAAAGGTTGTCTTGGGTTTGACGATCAGGTGAGATAAATGCAACTCTTTACCTAACAGATATAGTCAATCAAACGCAAGGATTCGAACAAAGAATAAAATTATATATGTTGTTATATAAAGGTATAGTGGCCTATGAAAACACACTTTTAAAAATCTTTGGTTCTGGTTCTTAGAGTGTAGTTGAATCCTTATTTTCAAAGGTTCTTATTGGTGTTCCACTTTTCTTGTAAAAAAATTGTTTATTAGACAGTTTTCTTGGCAGGTAACTTTTTTCCACAGATTCATATTAGACTTGGTGAGTAAATCTGAAACTAATATTTTGTTCTTAGTATAGCCAAATTTGAAAACAGAAAGTCCTAATATTTTCATTTTTCAAAACTAATGAAGAATGTGGATTAATGCATATTATGTGCTCTGTTTTTTCGTTTATTACCAGGAAATCAAATCTAGATCTGTTGAGAGGCATTCACCTGGAAGACTATCCAACAAGTCTGCCACTTGGGCCGATACCTTCACGTCATCCTGATGAAACTAAGGCAGGAGTAAACTTTGAAAATCACTTGGATACTGGGTACTCAAGCACTCATTTTTATATACAACACAACATAATACATTACGATACATACTAGTTATGCAATGCTTTCGAGTGGGATACCGTGGAATATGCCACATGTCACTTGTATTTTCCGTAGACACACGAGCCTTTAGGTGAGTGTGTATGCGAAGAAAATGCAAGTGACAAGTGAATGATGATTGTAAGCTTATGTATGGTTAATGAGGGTGAAGGAGATTGAGTCAAAAAAAAAGAGGAATGCATGGGAGGAGGGGTGGGGAAAGGAAAAGCAGTGGCCTTTCCGCATGTCTCTTCCTTAACCCTCATTAGCTATACGTTAGCATACAATAACTATCACTCCTATCTGCTTTATATTTCTCTTTAGAGTTGCCTGCGTAGGAGGCTAGTACAACACAACTCATGCAATATGATACGATTCGTTACGATACGATACAATACATTACAAAACAATACATTACATTGCAATACAATAGTCTATAATAAAACAGTACAATACAATACGATATGATTTCATACCATACAACACAACACAACACAACACAATACAAACACAAAATAATACAATATAATACGATACGATTCGTTACGATACAATACAATACAATACAATACATAACACTGCAATACAATAGTCTATAATACAGTGCAATACAATACGATGTGATATCGTATCAATACAAACACAAAATAGTACAATATAATACGATACGATACAATACAATACGGTTCTCAGCTGTTGGCATCCTTCTGTTTCGAGAGACGATGGAGTTTTGCGCCTTAGAGTCAGTCTGTGGTGGAACTGCAGCGCCAGCTGTGACTGTAGAACTCAATCCTGGAGCGACAGGTCCTGTTGCAGGTACTGCAACAGCGATTACAACTCCAGCGACTACTACCTATATTGTACCTTGTTCAACGTCTCAGTCGGGTCGGACGTATCACCTTCGGCAGCGATTTCTTTCCGAAATGAAGATATTACCAAATCGTTGCATTGATTTGTTTCTTGTTATTATTATCGCGAATGTTTTTGATTTGTTTTTTGTTCCTGTGGCAAAAGGTTTTAGCGACTGAATCGTAAGTTAAACTTACTTAGGGGGCGCATTCTTCACTTGGGAAAATTTCCTCTTGTGAAGAATACGCCCCCCACGTCCCAAAATGAACCTTGGGGTGTATTCTTCACAATATCCAGGCGCCGACTCTGCTCTCTCACGTCTGCGTGCTCTTTTCTCCTCCCACTGCTCTTCTCTCTTCTGCTCTGACATCTTGACAGCAGACTTGACGGCAAGTTGCCAGGCACTACGGTCTATTGCCACTGCTTCAAAGCCTGCTAGTTCGATGCCACCTGCCTTGAGGTCCCACTTGCACACATCTGTGTAGCGGAGTGAGGCCTTCCTAAGGGTCTTGAGCCAGTGGCAAGCTCACCATACAAGATGTCTTTGGGAATTCTGCCATCTTGCATGCGGGTGACATGGCCGAGCCAACGCAAGCGTCCCTTGGCGAGCAGAGAAACATGCTGAGAGTTCCGACCCGTGCTAAGACATCTTTGTTGGGGATGCGATCCTGCCATGAGATACCAAAGATCCTTCTGAGGCAGCGAAGATGAAAGGTGTTGAGCCTGCGTTCCTGGCGGGAGTATAGAGTCCAGCTCTCGCTACCATACAGCAGAGTGCTCAGCACACAGGCTTGGTACACTTTGGTCTTTGTGTTGATGGTGAGCATGGA
>JAOBYE010005350.1:0-23898 GCA_025403585.1 Parazoanthus swiftii | reverse complement strand
TGGGTTCGATTCCCGTTCAGGCCTGAATTTTTTTCAGGCCTTCTTCTCAACTGCTTAAGTTGAGTACTTTACTGCGAAGATCTTTCATTTGCTTAAAATGTATATCCGCAGTACAGATATATGATTTTCATATAATCATTTCATACAAGTTTTGATATAGTTTCTCAACACTGATGCGGGGCCATCTCTGGAGGTATAGCAAAAGTGTCGCAGTTCTTTACTTTCAGTCGTGCACTTGGAAAACACTGTTCAACTGTTCGAGGTCTCTTGAGTCTATAGCCTTGTGCAGCTCGGGACGGCCCATTAACGAGAGCGTCATGCGCAGTGTAGACCAGACATTGTCTGACATAGTAGATGAAGAGTTTTCTGACCCAAAGGCATCCTGGGAATTGATATTAAAAAAATTATTAAAAAGCGGAAGGTCGTGGGAAAACAGGGTAAGGGAACTGGGATAAAACTGAAAAAGGTCTAAAAACATCAAATAGCGAGCGACCCTTTCAGGGGTTCCAAGCGTTAAGTATCACCACATCGTGTATATTCATCTTAATATGGGATAACCAGGACACGTAAAGAAAATGGAGTGAAAATATAGGTGCGAGCCTTCTAGGGGCTTCAGGGGCATGCTTGCCCGAGAAATTTTTGAAAATTAGTTGATCTAAAAACCTTTTTCCTGGGTTTTAAACGCCTTTTGAAACAAAATCAGAATGTCTAAAACTAGTAAAATATTTCCAGATTTTCTCAGACTTGGGGCAACTTGCTGAGCTTGACACAATTGCTGGGGAAAAAACTGGGGGGGGGGGCACTGGCCCCCGGCCTCTCCCCTTACTACGGCTCTAGATATTCAACTAACAATTACAAAATCCATATTGCTGCTGCGCCTGCGCGGACTCCGTACAAATAAGCTTAAAAAATGATATTGTGAGACTAGACTGAAAAAACAGTTATCAGTCTATCAAGACAAAATAATCTGAGGCCAGTTTTGAAGAGCTTACACACAGTATATTCAGAAGTCAAGAACGGCGCTTCACAAACTCACCGTACGAACACAAAATGAGTCTCTAAAACTGGAAGTGCTTAACACTCGTATATGGTATTTAGACACATTAATAGTTTGTACCTTTCGCTGCATGTTGAGAGCGGTAAGGAAATGCTCCACTGCTTCTTTATGTGCTCCCAGGTTAATGCAACTGATACCAAGGTTGTAGCGACAGCGAATGAAGCCAGGACTGAGCGACAGGGCGTGTCTGTAGGCGTCAACCGCTTCCTCACTCCTCCCCCCATTGGCTAACGTAGCACCCAGTTTGTTCCAGAGGAGGGAGTCGCTCGGCCGGGCATGAAGAGCTGCCTGGAAACAATCAACGGCCTTGTCGTACTCGCCTGACAAGTTGAACAGGACACCCAGACCAACCTGGTTGAAAAATGAATGAGTTGTGACAACTGGTGTGGACAGAGTTTGGGGCACGTCGGAATAACGACTGCGCATGCGTAAGGGGTAGTAAGAGATAAAACAATAGCAAAATTTCCAATATAGCAACTCGAAATCCAAATTTTACTGAAAACGTATGAAGTATGCACCTTCTTCCGACCAAAAATGACATGACTGATCTTTCAAAGTGGACGAAGAAGAGCAAGAAAAGCAAGCCAGATATCTCACTGTACATATGGCGTAACTGGTAGGACCACTGTTTAACATAACATGATATAATGTAATGTAGTATAATGTAGAACAACATAAAATATATAACCCTTCTGCCATTATTCATTGTATTACAACGAAATAATTTTGTTATACGTGTACACAATTACATGTACGATTTAACTTTCTTGTATCACCAGTGTACAGCAGTGAAAGATATTAACAATAATAATAATAATAATAATAATAATAATAGTAACAAATATAATAATACTGTATTAAATACTCCCACTATACTTTTAGTGCTTAGTATGAGAAAAATAGAAAAACGATCTACTTATTTAACATTATATTCAACGATAATAAACAATAAAAATTTATCCCATAACAAATAATTATCAACAAAACGCTTTTATAAAAAGAACCTGAAGATTGGCGAGATAATTGTTACTAATACCTGCATAGCAGTGAAATAACTATGCCGTATTACCTGAACAGTAGGATCAATATCATTCTCTGGCGCCCTCTGGGCGGCAGTGATGTACAAGTCCCGTATCTCACTGTACATATCAGTCGACATTATGGATGCAGTTGCTATCCGCAGTGACTGGTCCTGGTCTGCGGGAGAGTCTCCCACCAGATCGCTGTACCTGGGCACAAGATAAGAAGATACAACATTTCCTACGGATCAAAAATGCATAGCAAATACATCTGACTTGCACACTGCGATTCAAACAATTCATAGCCAATCAGGTTTGTGACAAAAGGGTGTGACACAGATTTTATAAAACTTTTCTGGACAGACTGCTTCCTTTTCAGTTCGTACAAAACCGTAGTATAGTCAGCAAATTTAAAACTTTTGACGGAATTAAACTAAAATTTCTAATAACATTATTAAATACAGAAATCAGATACACGATTAGGGTTCGAGGAAAACCCTCATTTATCTCTTTGGTTTGGAGATGCCCATCTTGCACCATCCATACATCAGAATAAGTGTGAAATCAAGATAAAAAGTCTTAGTTATCCTCATCAAATGAGCATTCATTTTGCTTCTCATGAAATGTAGGAAGGATTGACAAAATCCGAATTTTTAAAAAAATTAAGAATGTAGCAGAATAGAAGACAGCAATTCCAGTTCCAACACTTTGTCAGAACGTACCTGCTGTTAGCTCTGAGCCAGGAGCGTAGCGTATTGCATGCCTAAGAAGTGGTGAGAGCAAAACACTTAGAATACAATACTGTAAGTTCTCGAGCATAGGAACAGGTCAATCTGAACGTCATTTTTACTCTGTTCAAGTGCGATTCATTCCAACAAGCAAAGTTCCAAGTTCTTCAACTCGAGACAACGCTGGAGCACCAGTCCGACAAAATCACAAAGGAATCAAATGAAAACAAAAATGACGTTCAGACCAGTTCCTGTGCTTAAAGTGATTCTAGAACAAATTGGTTAAACCAACAGGGTGGTTAAATTACAAGCCCTTGTCCACAGGAGCAACTCCTTTCTCACACTACGTCTTTTCCTTTATTCTTTGGTAAGAAACAATCTATAAAAATACATGTACACATTCCTTAAACGGCTTCCAAAGTCAATCAGAAAAAAAGCACACAATCTGCACCTAAGGAGTCAAGTCTGATTGGTCAAAAACATACGCCCACAGGCTCACGGGTCTGATAGTAAGAAATTTAGTGAGGGTTAAATTTGTGATAGTTGTGCGAGAACCAAGCTTGAACCGTCCTTGCTAATGAGTACTGTCGATATTTAGGTCCAAGGATGTGCTGTGCAAACGCACACGTGTGGCTGAAACGAAGTCTCATGCCTACGACATGTTGAAATGACGACTACGCATGTGTGCAAGATACAGGTGGTCAGATTTCAAAGATGGTGTCTCGAAATCGATTCTTACAGCAAAAGCAATAATTCGACCAAAAAATGTGGTTGACTATTCACAGTGGTCGAAGAAAAGCAAGATATGCAAACCCAGTATGTTTATCTCCTTGTCTTTTCTTTTTTTTTATTTTCGTAGTTTGGTTGGCGTTTTCCTGACATGATCCTGGCAACACTGCTTCTTTGCAACTTGTTTTTTAAGTATCAAATATCTCACCTGAGACTGCATAGACTCGTTTGTGTAACTAACCGCAAGCTGCATCAATGCCGTCAAGTTGCTGGGTTGTATCTCAAGACACCTGAATAATTCAACAGATTTATGTCTCACGACTGTCTAGTTACGTTTGAATGTTATCGCGTCAAAGATATTTTTCACCAATAAATCTCGCAAATGATCATGGCCATACATACAGCCCCCCCTCCTACTAGAAAACAAATCTAACAAAAGAACTTTGCTCACATGCTCACTTACTTGTTCAAAGCCATGATAGCTGGTAAGTCTTGTTCGTTTTCAGCCTGACTTGTGCCCAAGTACTGCCATGCCTAAACATTAATGAAAGAAACTGAATTTCAGCCTATTTTGTACAAAAAAAGCTGTGCCACTGACCTGTAATTCATGAAATAACTCAATGCACGAACTGTGATTGTTTATACATGTAACATGGACGTACCTTGATATATTGATCGCAACCAATCACAACAGGATTCCGATCGTAGTGAAAGAATTAGCTAGTATACCACTAATGTAACTGTACTTACGGTACAATCGTAGTAGAATCATAAGTAGTCGCAACACAAACGTTCATGATTATGATGAAAATGTGACTTTATTGCATATACTGTGTAGTTCCAGAGAGTATCCATCCCACCACGGAAGAATAGGAAACTCCTGGGGGAGGGGGTAGCAGAGACACCCAAATTTCCGGGGGGGGGTCCGTGCTATTAAACGGATTATAACATTATAACTATTAAACGGATAACAACATTTGTCAAATTATCCTAGAAATTAATCTTGTGCCTCAATCCCCATTTCCGAACGCACAAACTATTGCGTGCACTTGAATTAACACAGAACTTTACTTGCACCGTACCGCCAAAAATGGGGGTCATAATATTTTTTCTTTCCGTGAGGTGGGTCAGGATATTTTCTGGAACTACACATTGACAACATCTGTTCTCACAATCGCAATAGTAATTTTAAACATGCAGTCATGGATGACAGTACAATAACTAAATAAATAGCACACGTGTATCTTTTTAGTTTTCATGTGTATAGACGAAGAAAACATAAGCTTCATCTGAAACCGTTTTACTATGGGCACAAGCTGTCATATAAACAGTACCTCAGCATGCTCAGGTTTTTGTCTCACTTCTGCCTCGAATAGTAAAATAGCACTGGCGAGATCTCCTTCCTTTAACTTCTTCAGTCCTTCCTCAAACGGACTGGGATGGTCTATCAGTGGGTTGTCCTCCTCAAACTTATATTCCTACGAGGCAAGAAGTCCCTTTCATAAAGTCTTTCATAATGTGCTGAAGCAAGAGGCTTATTTGACCTACAAAGGTGAAGGATTTCAACTACATTAAGAAGAAACACGGTACATTACTTCTGTACCTTTGGTCACCCACCCAGGTTAGCCCTCGTGGTTGTTGCGGATGACCTTCATTTCACTTTGTTTTCATAATTTCAGTTTCTTTTAGAATCAAGCTTGTACAGTAAAAATTTTGGTGGTAAAAACAAACTTGATGTTGTTGTTGTTGTCGTTGTTGCTGTTATACAGATACCCCTACACAATGCGACTCCCCTCCCCTTCTAGTGCTTATATTCCCCTTGTGTAAACCAAATCCTCTTCCTTCCCAACACAGGTACCACCCTTTTATAGGGAGGTCATGTTTTGATGTAGGAGGCCCAGCTGTGAGAGAAGGTGGCACTGCCAAAAAAACCTTCACTACAAGCTAACAAGACAATGTTTTAGCCAGTGCTCAGACCACAATAGGTGGTTACTAAAGTTTGCTGGTTCCTCTAATTTAAAACTCCTCTACCATCTGCCAACTTCTACCATTCAGTATAATCCAAATTCTCTCAACTCACTTTGTTCCTTACAGCGTCATATTCGTTGTACCATGAGTGGGCTTCTTCTCCGTCAGATCTGGAAACAAGTTTTGGATCAGCAGGTCGAATATTTTATTCTCCTCCACTTCCATATCAGTTTCCTACCCATTAACTGTCTTCTTGCAGTTTGACAACATTGTACAGAAGTGGTTTGAGTTTTACTTCACTGCGTCGATCAAAAATCAAAAATTTAACGTATTATATAATTTCGATAGAGCTTTCTTACAATTATCAGTTCGTTACGGCGAGGATAAACAGAGTTCACAAAAAAAATTCTGATGTATACAGAAACAAAAAATATATTAATTTCTAAATGTTTGGTGGAAGATTGGGGAAGAATCAACTAAGAAAGAATAGTAAATTGTTTTCCTAAACAGCTAATAAAAAGTACACCGGGCTGAATATTAAGTTTATAAATGTACATGTACATACTGTAAAACCCCATGCGAAAATCCTTAGGCTTGTATAAGTTTATAAGCATTTTTTGGGTAGGTTTATAAACGGGATCTGAGGGGGGAGAGAACATATAATTATCTGGAATAAAATATTATATGTAACAGAACAACCATGACACACACATATACTGCTGTTAAAATACATTTTTAAGATCGGCCTTTACGTGTATAGGGGAAGGCCAGAATATTGTTTTTGTTAAGTAGGTGGGTGGGTTTATCAGAGATAGGGAGCTTTTAAAGGGGGGGAGAGGGCATTGAATTTTATGGTATACTATGGAGTATTACAGACTTCACACCACATAATTATTTTAAAATTAACTACAGCATATCAACAAACAGCCCAGCCAACATCCCTCCAGGTGGATTATTTCATCACTTACCTGACAAGGTCATCCCACTGTCCTTGGAGACGATCCCAGAAATCCAAATCCGACTACAGGAAAGAAATACAGCAAAGTGGGACATTCAGGTAATAAAAGTAGGGATACCACACATGTACATGTATATTCAATGCAACACATTTTACACATAGCAATACTTTGTGTTGCCTGCTCCTGGGGTCGGTTTAAGGGGGGGAGACAAAGGAGGCTGTGCCCCACCCCCTTGTTTTTTCAGGCAGTTGGAGAACCAAAAAATTACATTGGTCTGGCCTAGGATATCTTTTTTCACCATAATGCTAGATGTAAAGTTGTTGTTTCAAGTGCTAAATTTACTGTAGCAAAAAAAGGGCACTTCACTTCATTTTTAAATTTTACAATGGAGCTTTTTAAACAAAATAAATAATATGGGATTTGTATAACAAGGGCTGATAATTATGGTATGAATTGTGCCATAAACTTGGATATAAAGCTGATGTTTCCAGCACTAGCCCTAGGCCAGAGTTAAGGTTCAAATTGCTCCAGGGCGCACTTCTAATTTCTTCATACAATCAAACAAAAATGTTATTTCAAAATGCTTGTATTTGGTCTAAATGAGTTTGTTTGTACAATGTACATATGTTATTGCACATACAGCTTCGTTTTAAATAAGTATTTAACTTTGCGAACACTGTGCCAAAGAGTTTATTATTCAAGTTTGTGCTTGTTATCATAAAAGGGGGAAGCCTGCTAGTTGAAAAGAATCTTGGGTGTGGTTTCTCAAAGTGCCTATTTCTGGATACATTCTATGATAGTTAATTGATAACGGTAACGGTAACGAAAGACTAAAGTGCCATACAGGAAGACAACATACACTGACCTTTGAAGCTGTTGCCCCGGCACCATACTCCTCAGCCCACAGATCACCTTCTGTCTTAACCCGATCATACTCATCCACCCAACTGTCAGCTTCAGCACTTGTACTATCAACCTCCTGACCAGTCTTGGAGTCTATCACCTAGCAAACAAACATTTGTCATCATTCAGGGTTGTTTTGTCCAGGTAATAACAAGTGAATAAATAAAATGATACAGGGCAGATTATGAGGATTAAAGATAAGGATAGATTTACTGTAGGAGCCCTTTGTTATTTACTCCACTCACAGCACTTGAGGCTGCAGCCTTTGGGGCTATTCCACAATACGAATAGCAAGAATAGGCCTTTTGCAGCTATAGGTCACATCATTGGTACAAAATGCACCATACTGGAGGGCAAAAGAATGTGCAAGACTCCAAAACAAAACACAATTAACTAGAAAAGTGTGATTTTTCTTCGTTTTACATTTCCCAGTGGAGTCTTACACATTTGTTTGCCCTCCAGTATGGTGTATTTTGTACCATGTGATCTCTAGCTGCAAAAGGCCTATTAGTCAAGACAAAGTTTCATTTGGGAGCTATTTTTATTATGGAATACCATAAATACATTTCATGTATAATACATACTGCACTTCTAGTCCATGCTGCAGTCACCAGAATGTATGAATTCTGTCCATGCATGAATGTATCTATTCTTATTCCAGAATAAAAATGGCCTAAATAACATGTTCTCTGTCACCTCAAGAAAATGCAAGATTTTGTGCACTGAGAATACAATGTTACTATGAAGTGAACAATCTAAAATTAACTAAAATTTTCATTTCTTGCTTGCTTGGGGATTTTAGAAATGAGTGCTTACACTCACATACCTTCATATATACAGAAGCTGGCAAGAGATGTGTCGAATGTTAATGCAGACTTGAGAAACAGAAATTTATGAAAAGGAACATGCCTGATTATTTTCAATCTTGTATTCACCATCTCTCAGTTTCTTAACAAACTTCATGAACTGAAAGGAAAATACAAGTATCCTCGATGTTACAAAAACCAAACAGGAAATATAATATGATCTATTACTCTTTGTGATAATATTAATTCCTAACTGGAGAACTAGATGTCTATATTCATATTCCTGGTTGTTTTTATTGTCTGTAGAAGTTTTGGATTGCCATTATGTTTTTAAGAAGAGCAACTCAGAAAGAATACGGTTTTAAAGTCTACTTTTATATACAATTGAAACTCTCCTGACGAAATTTCAAAAATATATTTAGCTGGTTGTTTAATGCACAGTAAGGGGTCAAATTCACCTGTCAATGGTTTGTTTTGTCAACCCTGCATGTTGAACAACTGTGACAATTAAAGCTTTTAAAAGCAGAAGTCTGGACATCTGCACATTATTTTTTGAGAGGGACATTTCAAAAATTATTATAACCATATTCTAATGCCCTGATATTATGAAATTCCATTTCTTGATATTAACTCCAGTCCCAATTAACACACAGTAAGAAATGCAGTGCAGGGTTCCAGACCCACAAATATATACTAGTTATGCAATGTTTTTGAGTGGGCGAGTTAGGCGAGTGTGTATACGAAGAAAATGCAAGTGACAAGTGGCATTTTCCATGGAATCCCACAAGAAAACATTGCATAACTTATTTATGCCATGACTAAATTTCTTGAAAATTTAGGGAAATCTCTGAAAGAGCTAAAAAATCCCCAGAAATTTTAGGAAAACTTCGGAAACAAATTTCAAATTTTTGAAAAATTTTTGGACGGGATCAATCTGTGTTCGCAAACAATCAAAAGAGTTGAAAAGTACCAGAGGATGCCAGCACAAATGTTGCATGCAAGTAACAATGGGAAGATCGAGTGAATACCACCATTGCATACTGCAGAATATGCAATTGCAATCCTGGCTTCTGATTGGCTGTATTTTTCATTGGATGGCATAAATTGTAACATAATGTAGAACATTCAGGTGGGGAAAGGGATATCTGCAAGTTATGAAGTCAAGCAGATTGCTTAATAAACTGCACATACTTGAGCCAGAACCGCAATGAACTGACTTGAGTAATACATTTACTGTGTACCCTAAATTACCATAATTACATTGTACAAAATCAACAAAATAAATACATAATTGAACTCCCGTCTGTACATGTACATATATGTGGATTGCCTTCCCCTTTCCATTACCAATTCATCATTATCTGTACTTGTTTCTCAAACTTTCATTATATTTAACCCTATCTTACACATGCTTTTGGAGGTTCTTGCCAGGGAAGAAGTGCCTGCTGGTCATAGTTTGTAAACTATAAACCATAAAGTCAACCCCCCTCCCCCAGTGTAATAGCTTGGTTAAACTTCCATTATCATATTTTTCCGTAACAGCTGATGAATTTCTCATCTGTTCTCTGTTCTCAATAAGCTTCCAGACACTTTTAGTTCTGGTTCCACAGTCTTGGGGACCCTATCCAAACAACATCCACAGTGTGGTAACTGTGTAAAGTTTCCAGCCCCCAAACAAATAAAAAGTGATTGGTTCAAACCTGAGAATTGGCGAACTTAGGGTCATTCACATTGTCCAACAATGCTCCAGCTGTCTGTGCCAACTCTGTTTCACCATCTAGAGCTCGATATTCTTCAACCCTGAAATACAACAAAACATTAAACAAAAGTATTTAGACAAATAAATTATGTGCAAACATAAGCCTACAGGTGTACGGGCTTATCTGAGGATGAACACCATCCACGAAATATCTTAACTGTAGCTCAGCTGGTAGAGCAACAGTGATCTGTTCTGGAAATTGTGGGTTTGATTCCCACCAGGGTCAGAAATTTTTTCTCTTTCACCATGTGGGCCTATTTTCTTTCTAGGGCTTTCGCTCAGAAAATATTACTTGGGATATTTATAGAACACTTTATCTTACCACATTCATATCATTATATCCAATTGTTACATTTATGGTTTGATAACAAATGAAATGGAAGGGTTATTTTGGTAACAACATTTATCTGTAACTCTTTTCCGAACACAAGATCCCTTCAAACTACATAGGCCTCCCAAATAAAAATACAGTATTTCTTCTATTCAGCCTCCAGCCTCTACAGTACACCCCCCTTCCCCCCTCACATGGTTGGTATGACATTTTCTGGTATTGATAAAACAGGTGTGTTCACTTTAGTTCTCAGCAATAATTGTAACCTGGCACCAAGTGTGAACAGAGCCAAAGATTTTAAAACTATAAACATTCAATATACATGTAGGCCTCAAATATACAATTAACACTAAGATTTTTAAAACTACAATTTATATATAATATATCTAAGTTTCTAATATCAAAGATTGAAGTAGTTTCACAAAACCGGCATGTCTCAGATTTAACAACACATTTCAAAAGCATTTACTCTTAAAAGGTTTTCATAGTCATAGAAACCCAACCATTGCTTGGCAGGAGGGTCTTCCTTGAGCTCATACACCTGTAAAACCATGTACATGTTTTTGCCCCCCCCCCCCGACACACACACACACACACACTTCTTGCTTACCACTTTGACTCGTCCAAAGTATCATGAACATCTCTGCAATAAAAACAAACACAGGACAAATTTATATTTCCAAAGTTACGAACGACATACTGTCCTTGGCAATTTAGACCACAAAATTTGTGGCAGTAAGTTCATGGGAGGGAAATATCATGGTATGCTCTTGCGTTTGCCATACATGTACCTCCACTGTGGTGGAAAACTGAAATTCAAAGAAGGGAGGGGAGGGTGGAACTAAGAAGCTAAAACTGCAGAGGGATGTACATGTATGAAACAATTTTGAATTTCAAAGGGAGTGGGCTCAAATGTATTTTCTGAAAACCCAAATTGCAAGAATTAAACTGTTGCTCAACAACATTTCTCTTCCAAATGCAACTCACTTTTGTGTTAATACAGTAATAATCATAATAATAATAATAACAATAATAATATGTATATAACAATAAAAATATAATACTTTATTTAGACACACGTCATTGAAGAGCTTAAAAAATTACATAAAATATTCAAAATGTCTAAATCAAGTTCATAAAAACTTCCCCCTCCATCCACCCCATAATTATTCCAATTCACTTACAGCTCTTTATTTCCCCCTTCCAATATTTACCCTCTCTTTCACACCCACATTAGGTTATAACTTACATTTCCTCAATCTATCCATCCACTACCCCATCAACGTTTCTCTCCCTCACATGAAAACACAACTCATGCTATTGGCACATGCACACAAACACTACACATACACTGTATATGTTGTAGTAATAATATAAAATAATAATTAATTACAGAAAAGTTGGCAATTAATTTAAATAAATAAATGAAACACAAAAAAGTATGATAGAATGACAATTTCATAATAATAAAAAATATATATATTAATTATAAACATACAAAATACATTAATTTTACAGTAATAATACTGTATATTCATACATACATTTACACACATAAATAAATTAACAAAAACAACAAATATAAATAAACAAGTAAATATCATCCTGACATCTCCTGATTATCATGACACCCTTGTATATCCCCTGGCCATATTCTTGGTGTCTTACCCAACATTCTCCAGGTATTCATGAGCCCACTTGGTCGAGCCAGGATGGAGGTCTTAAAATAATGGAAACAAGAATTTAAAGTTGAGTTGAACAATTTGGATTTTACAGGTGTTTCACAGTGCAACAGATTATTATTGAGCCAGAAGATGGATAAACAGATACACAGGCAGACAGACAGACAGACAGACAGACTAACTGAAAGATAGACACACATAGAGATATATACTGTGGATATAAAAGAAAGATACATGTACATGTATGTCACTCATCTCATCTTCCTCTTATGAAGGGCTAACTCTCAAAACAACAGCAGCTACAAAGACCACTTTGAATTCATAATTTGCCTCAGTGGACATGAACAAAACTTCGAGTCAAGGCCAGTAGGGCAAAATACAGCAAATGTTTGAGAACTTGGAACTTGACCTTGACTTGAAGTTATTGTTTATGGCCACTGGAGCAAATTATGAAAGTCATGTATGTACGGTGTACAATTATAATCTTCTCCATCATAATACTTAATCTATATGTACATTTGTTTACAAGTATACAATTTATGTGAGTGTTTGTGAATTACATGTACACCCTTTCCAGGCTCTCTCATGGACAAACTGGAAAACCAATAATAATTTATGGGGATTTTCAGTTGTTCAGTCACTTGGTCATGATCAGCATCAACTAACAACAACAACAACAACTTTATTATTACCAACTGTTTCAGTTATTTTTACATAAAAAAGAGCAAAATTATATATAATGGTAATTGTTACTCAGAATAACTAAGGAGTTAATCGAGCTGAGTAACATAAACTGACTACAACTGGCCTCTATCATTTCACAAGACCACAGCTGACCAAAGGTGGCACTGCCTGACCTACCATTTGTGATTGGGTGCAGCATTTTCAGATGAAGCCAGACCAAACATATAATTTCCTGTTTTATTCGCCTACTGAACTTGATTTTTGAAAATTCCAAGGAAAAAAGAACACCTTTCTAAAATAATTTATTGTCAAAATTATTTTTTTGGTCTCCGGTGCTGCTCACTAGTCTTTAATTAATGTTAAAAAATTTAAACCTACATTGTATTAATTTAGTAACTCAGTAATTATAAATAAAGTATGTGAAATAATTTCCAACAGCATTAGCATGTATATGAGAAGTGTTGACAATAATTATTTTGGTGGACCATTATTCTAACAAAAATTTTATTCTAAAACCCATTTTTTGTTTTTTCAAATCTCAATTCTTAAGACTTTTTGCTGGAGTTTTTGTAAAATAGGTAACTGAATTGGTCTGAAGGATCGACTGACATTTAGTATGCTATGCCTTACCCGCTCTAGGCTGGATTCTATGCAATGACTCACTACCATACTCCCTGGCCCAATCTGAAAGACATGGAATTTAAAAAAGCATATTCCAAGAGCCTGTTCTGATATGGGGCTGGATTACTGTATCTGCTCAGAGGAAGATCTACGAGTTTTGAAATGTAAAGTTTTCAAGTTTTATGAACATTGAAAAATCACAAATAAATCTTCAACTGTTCACTTGTTGAGTGATATGAACTATTTATGATATTAATGAAATCTTTTTAGTTAACTGGATTAAAAGACATTTTAGCAGAAAAAGGTTTCAAATTCTTGCTGTTGGTGGGACACCACACCTGAGTGGACAACACTTTGATAGTGGTTAGAACATACAGTGTTCATTATAACACTGTTATAATGCAGTAAAGGACAATTGACGGTACGGTAAGAGTTCGAGCATGATGAAAAACAGTGCTGCAATAGTGACATTGCCACCAGTGGATGTATATTTCCCTGTCATAGCACTATCAGTTGTAATCAGTGTGACACTCCAACAATGTCACACTCATGTCACACCCCATCACTGTTAAACCACTGTCAGACTGTTGTGAGAATCACCTTATTTTTCCATATAATTATGTAAGTACCACCATAATTTTATAATAATTTATATTCCATCAGTTTTACATTTTCTGTTTATGATGTCAAATCTGGAATTCAACTTCTTTCAGTCTAAATTATTTTATTAGTGAACAATTTTTACTCAGGGGTGTCCAGTTCAATATAAAACAGACCTATAAAAAATACAGGAATATAATTCAGAACAAGCAGAATGCAAGTGTAAAACATTACAACCACTCACCATCAGCCCTCCGAGCCTCAGCTGACATGAACTCATCTGCCCATCCACTGGCTGCAAGATCAGCAACACCTGGAGCTAAATGAAACAAAATATTATCATTCTTAAGCGAAAGTGTACCGTGAAACAGTCATTTCTAACTATCCATCATTAAAACATTATCTTCATCAACATTATCACTATCAATATTATTATCATCATTATGATTATCATCATCTCGAACAATATCCTTATCATAACCATTATCATTAACATTATAAACCATATATCTGTATACTGTATGTTGTTCAATTTGTACTTTTCTACAATATTTTCTTCTTACACCAGTTTATTATTTTTTGAGCCAGTACAATGTTTCTTGAGCTGGTACATGTACAACTAGTATATTTTCTTTAAAGAATTTAATCAATTTTAAATTAATAGGAAAAAACATGCTTTTCGGAACCTACCTTACTGTTTCCAGTCATTCTCTCTCCCCTCACTCCACCCCCCTGTACTGCATAATACTTCAATATACATTAAACAGGAGCTATTCTATAAACAATTTTTCCTACTAAATCTATAAACCTGTTGTCCATGCAGACTTGGGTTTGAACCCATACACGCTGGCCTCTGAGTCCTACAGTACTCTCTATCAACTGTGCCACAGAGGAATCATTACAAGTTCCCTTATAGGTTTTTGTTGTATAAATTATGTTAAGTATTATACATCTAACCCAAACCACTTCAAATGTTGATAACTCAAAAATACAACACAGTAGTCAGTATGTACTGTAATATCAATATCTGAAACTTGTACCAGTTTAAGAAAACCCATACCAGTTCGATAAAATCTGAACCAGTAGAAATCCAAATTGTATATGTACCAGAGGACAAATTGAACTACAACATAAACATGTATTAATACCTCTGATAGGCGAGTGATAAGCATTTCTTTCCTCAATCTCCTTCATCTCATGCAGCAAGTCCCCCATGCGGAATGTCTGGGGTGGCTCATAGGTTCTTGGATGTTGAAAGAACTCTCCCACCAGCTGACAAACAAATACACAAAATTAATGCACAAATTAAACTTACATTTTTTAACCAAGGGGCTTTTAACTTGGCATCTCACTTTAATCCAAAAGCTACCAGCTCATCAGTGCACTGCTTCATTCTCATTACCTCTCTTCATTTATTTATTTGTTTAAACCTTAACTTTATTTTCCATGTTTGATTAGATCTTTTTTTCTCATTATTGCCAAACATTAGCTATTAATGGATGTCACAAAAAGATCTTAATCACAAATCTCACCTCCTGCTCAGATGTTTGATGAAACAATTTGTTTGCCTGAAAAGGGGAAAAAATGCAAAGTCAGATCTACAGAAGAGTGCAAAAAATGAATCACTGTGAAAAGATCAAGTCTCCCAAACAGAATCATGATATGAAAAGTTACAGTGCAGGCACTGCACACTAGATCACAGAAGCCAGGGTCAGACAAGCACAGGGATCAATGAGAGTTGATGACAGTTCAGACCCTTACCAACTCCCGTGCATTCTTGACTCTCTTGATGGCTTTATCAAATTCATACATAATAAATCAAGGATAAAGCAACATAAGGCAATCTAAGATTTAAAAAATTGTGTTTGCCAACCAGAGTTCTTGGCAGACCAAAACAACAAAAGGCACTGGAACAAAACTGCGGAGCCATAGCAATAGTCAAAAATTATGAGATACTGTACCGCTGACTTGTGTGTTGTTTCATGTCGCAGATTCGCAAGGAACTCGTCGATCCTCGATTTTTAGATTTTGGAAGGTGATCGAAGAGTTTACCGTATGCCTTTAAATCACTTCAAGAAGGTAGAAAAATTATTTTTTGGAAGCAAAATCAGCTGTTGAAACAAAGAGGCACTGAATAAAACAAGAGGGTGCTAAGGAAAACAAAAGGGCACTGAATAAAACAAGAGGGCACTAGGAAAAACAAAAGGGCACTGAATGAAACAAGTGGGCACTAGGAAAAACAAAACGGCGCTGAATAAAACAAGAGGCCACTAGGAAAAACAAAAGGGCGCTGAATAAAACAAGAGGCCACTAGGAAAAACAAAAGGGCGCTGAATAAAACAAGAGGGTGCTAGGAAAAACAAAAGGGCACTGAATAAAACAAGAGGGCACTAGGAAAAACAAAAGGGCGCTGAATAAAACAAGAGGGCACTAGGAAAAACAAAAGGGCGCAGAATAAAACAAGAGGGCGCTAGGAAAAACAAAACGGCGCTGAATAAAACAAGAGGCCACTAGGAAAAACAAAAGGGCGCTGAATAAAACAAGAGGGCGCTAGGAAAAACAAAAAGGTGCTGAATAAAACAAGAGGGTGCTAGGAAAAACAAAAGGGCGTTGAATAAAACAAGAGGTTACTAGTTAGGAAAAACAAAAAGGTGCTGAATAAAACAAGAGGGTGCTAGGAAAAACAAAAGGGCGCTGAATAAAACAAGAGGGCGCTAGGAAAAACAAAAAGGTGCTGAATAAAACAAGAGGGCGATAGGAAAAACAAAAGAGCACAGTGCCGTGACATATTGTCATTACTTTTCTTTTCAAATCTTTGACCTGTTAGAAACCAGACATATTGTACCCGAGGTATAAGCTCTTTGGTCAGTTAGCATGACTGACCATATTCCAGAAATTATTTTAAGCCCTGGTATAAGTATTATATAAAAATAATGAACTCTTTTAAAAAAACAGCATGCAAATTTATATTAAACTAACTTGGTACTCACTGAATCACGATCTTACAAGTATTTGTCCATGTTCTAATCTTACCTCATGCTGGGGTCCAAACCTTTCATGCGCAAGCCCTTCCTGTTACATGATCAATTACATGTAAACTCCATTAGATTAAGAATAATGATTCTTTTGAACTTTCTAAATACACAAGTTAGTTATTCTTCAAGAACCAAACATCATCAACAATTTATGATCTACACTCCTACTAAGAAGTGCAGAGATTTTTTATTTAATTCCTGAAGATTAACTTACATGTAAACAAGTGCACTTCATACTTGACTCTCAAACTAAGGAGCTTGTATTTCTATGATGTAGAAGTGATATGCAGTCAGGTCAAACTCAAAATGAACTTACCTTTGATATAAAATTATTCTTTTACATAGACTTTATTAAACTTTGGATTTTATTTGAAAAAAAGAAATATACTAGGGACAAAATAATAATGGAATCTAAATCTTGATTTGCCAAGAAAATTTTGAAATTTTAGAGAGCCAGAAACAGAATTTCCTGTGTTTTTAGAAAATGATTAAATAGTTTCACTGCCCTACTAATCAACACTTTTAGCTAGAGCTGCCCCACAGAAATTAAACTAAAATCATTTAAAATTCTCATTATTATTATTGTTATTATTATATCATTGTCATTGAGATTCTTATTATTTTTAGTACTACCATTAGTAATATTATTATTATTTTAACTCATATTGTCATTAACATTACTACCATGATTAAGATCTCTTGAAAAGCATTTTTAGAAAATCCTGATCAAAATACACTTTTAAAAAGGCACTACTGTACAAACCTGGTGAAATGATTTGTCCTGTGTGAAGTGTGACACAAGCTTCATGAGTGGGTTGGGACCCCCACACTCTCCATCTACGAGGTCACGCATTGCCATGGTGATAACCTTTGGGCTTTAATAGGTTAAATTAAAGGTTTAGTTCCAAATGACAAAAGCAGAAAACAAGTCTTCATCAGACACTTGTACATTGCATACTACAAATCATTTAAATAAATTTCATTTTCAAAGAATGCTTAAATCAGTAAAGCCTTCAGTGGGCAATTGGTATTAAATTAATGATCAACAATGATTGGTAAAATATCTTTATTTCTATAGTTATTTCTACAGGAAAATGATAAAAATCGATAGACAACATTTTTATGAAAACTGCTGTTATTGATTTTATTTATATGATTTCTGAAGGATACATGTGAGAACGAAATTTGGAACTGAGCCTCATGTTCATTTATTTTGTTTCAGGCTTCATTTTACTGTAATATATCAAAATTGGTGTATTGAATAGTTAAGCTCCAGACAAGTTGTGAGTATCGATTTCTATCATATTATCGGTTTTCCAATATCAATTTATATTGATTGCACACACTAGAGTAAATTACAGCACTGACAGATCAGGCCTGGGTGCTCAAAGCCCAATTAGTACTTCTCCTGGGTTAACTCTTAGAAAACCCAAAACGGTTAACCCAAGACTAGAGCTAATCAGGGTCCAGAGGACTAAACTGGAAATGTGATTAGCGGTATAACATCTGATGGCTTTCTTTACGAAATCTGAAAGAATCATGCTTTTCGTCATCATTTTCGTTTTCATCATTTTCGTTTTCTCTTGCCCTTTGTTTCCTGTTCTTGTGCGTGTACTCTTTTTATACTGACTCAGTAGTAGTTTTCCAATTTGTATTATGATTGTGCTTGCGACTTGACCTTACATATATTTTCAAATTCTGCTACCTAGCTTAGATTAGCTTTTTAGTTACTTCTAGGTAGTGAATACCCAACATCTGTAATTAGTCAATTCTTAATGTAAAAGTTGTAATGTGTGGTTTTCGAAATAAATCTTGTCTTGTCTTGTCATGCATCAGCCATCACATTCATAGTCATCATAGTCATACGCACATTTGTTACACAACTGAAACAAGCTTCAAAGCTAAAAATCACAACACCTCAGCAGTCAGATTACTTGACCTCCATCCTATCATTTTCAAGCAACAAAAGAATATATTTGTGACCAATACAAAGTCAAATGTTGAACACGGTACGCATGAGCTGTTCCACGGGTTGTGTTCCATGAAGTGGTGAACGTGGAAATTATCGCGCACGCAATCTGTCTCTTGATGAATATACCTACCTCACCTGGTGGATAAAAATACTACTATTGAGTTTCTGAAAGGCAGGTTTCTTTCTCCACTAGGTCATTTCCATGATATATAGTCTTGTTGCCCTTCTCAGCTAAAAATTGAGAAAGATTGAGAAAATAATTCTTCACGATCACAGTCAACCAGGCAGAGAGAAGGCGAGGGTCCCAAGCACTCTTGTGAGTTGCCGCTGGCCAGCTTGTCGTTTCCATGACGACACACGATTTCACGAAACCAGTTCTTTACCTTCTTCCTGTGGCTGAGAAAAGGTAGTCTCGTGGTTTCTCTGCAAATTATGCCCGAAAAGACCAGACCTAAGTACTTTACTCCTAATGAAGTAAGCGTCCACAACACGCTAAAGGATCTGTGGGTATCGTTTCTTGGTAAAGTTTACGATCTTACTCCACTGTGCGAAGCAAACACAGGTTAGTATTGACTGTAGACAATCCACAAAGTTAAGGGAGCATTATCTTTTATTGTAGAAATCTAAGACAAAATTTGGGCATTCCTTTGCTGGGAAAGAATTCTTTAGGTTATTACTTGGCGTTTTCTTATGATGCTTAAATACGATTCGCGGTCAAAATCAGAGTAAATAGAACACTGTTTTTATTTTTCTCAGAGATGTCTGAAACTTGTGAAAGAGCGCCAACTAAAACTGAAGAAAACCACCCAAAACACTGGAGTGTTGTCATATTACTCATGTTTTCCGCGATTCTCGATGATTAGTCTCTCTTAGCTTGTCTTGCCCGTTTCGAAAACCGTCGTCGGTTCCAATCAGGTTTATTTTTGCAGTTTTGAACACAGTTTGCTTGCAAGTCCTATCCGGATTTGCATTGGTAGTACACGTTATTTCGCAATACACTGTTATATTATTGAAATTCGGCTTTTGTACCTGTCTTCAGTTCCTACTTTGAACTGTTTCGAGACGATAAAATTAAAACTTTTACTTTTAAAACTTAAAAGATTTCAAAGTTTGGGTTGAATTTTGTAATACGCAATTCCGTTGGCTCGTTTCCACATATTTGGAATATTGTAGGTGTGTTTGGGGGTTTGGCACAAGAGATTATTTTCCAGAAAGTGTATAAAATTTCAGGTAAATCAGATGAAGTAATCAGACCTTTTTATTAGACCAGACGCTCAAATGTGTTTGGTTATTTGTCTGAGACCTAATAAATGAATAAACCTTTTGATTTCCATTGGTAATTTCTTTGGCTTTGCAATTTTTGAGTAGTTTAGTGATAATATTAAATTTTTGAGTCTCAGTCTCTTGTGTAGTTCCTTATTATCAACAGGGTTTGTCAATGATTTGTAATTCAATCTTGGAATCATGTCATTCTGCAGGCATGAAAATATTTTGAAACATGGCCATGTTATTTAAAGACTTGCAGTCAACTACTGCAATTCTTATTGAAGAATGTTTTTCATAGTCCATAAGACTGAGCTGAGTCCAAGACTCAAAAATTTCCAAACTGATAGATAGATACCTTTATTTAAGTGTTGTTAACTATTTAGGCCACTTGTTAAGGAATCATCTTAACATTACATGTAATCCTCTCTACCATTTTAAAAAACTGGGGCCAGACATTTCAAAAAGACAAACGCTCACTATAAGTTTATTTCCTGTTTTGTGTCATGTGATTTATATCACAGGTTGCAAAAGAAGACAAAGTACTGAATAGAATATAGTTTATAGTTTATTCCTGGTTCATATCATGGTATAGGTGACTTGTGGGAAAAACCTCAGCCAAGCTCAATCATGAACTTGCAAAAAGCAAGAAAAATATCCAATATACAAGGTTTTATTACACCAAGTTTGCTTTTCTTGCTTTTTTTCCTCCACTGTGAAAGGTCACCTGCAAAACAATTTGGTCAAAAAAAATTGCACACTTCAAACTTTGCTATGAAAATTGGATTTCAAGAGCCCCTCTTGGGAATTTGGACAGCTTTTTTTTTTTCTTACTACCTTGCATGCATGTGCAGTCATTACTCCACCGACCATGTCAGTACAGGTTGAAAACAAAGACATAACAGTGACAAGATTTATCTCAATATCTGCCTTGTTTCCATCTTGACAGGTGATGTGCTGTTAAAGCCCATTATTGAAACGGCAGGCAAAGACATTTCCCACTGGTTTGACAAGAAAACTAAGGATGTAAGTACATGTAACAATTATGTTTTGGCATTTGAAGTGCTGTTACATATGCATTAAGTTATAAACAATTCATTAGCAGAGATTCCCAACTGCAACAAAACTGTAGTATGCATTTAATTAACTGTCAGCATTTTGTCACAAGTCATGATTTTCAACCTTTTCTTGTCCTCCCCAACAAATTAAGATATTAAATCCAAGTTTGGGGGTTACAAATGTAAGTAGTTCAGTGAATGACTAATGAAATGGAAGAACTGGATGAAGACTTACATGTAGTACATACTAAAATATGTAGGCCGTGTAAACTCATCAAGAGTTGGATCATGCAGGGATTGCACTAGAAAGTTTTGATGCGAGTCCTGGGACTCCTTGATCCTGCTTGTGTGGGGTCCAAAAGGTTTGTTAAGGGGTCCCATAATAAAGATGGAGCTTTGAGCTGATTTAACATTTCGGTACAAGGGATGCATTCCAAATTATAAAATGCATTTTTTGAGAAACAGTTTGCATAAAAATGCACGTTTTTTGCATTAACGCAATCCCTGTCATGGATGTTTCTGGGCAAAGATTATTTCTCAGCTTACCCCTCCCTATTTGTTTTTATTAAAAATACTGGTATAAGTAGAAAAAAGATAAAGATAAAAAAGTTAATACATTTAAATTTACAGACTTGATAAAACTTGGGTAATAATTGATCGGAACATTATGGAGTTTTTTAAAGGGTTCCTGAAGTCACAGTTGAAAATAACCGAACTCAGCTAGCCAATCAGAAACCTGACTGCATCTTTCGCACATGAACTTCCTGTGTGTTTTTAATTCCACTGCACTTTTGAATAAGTACCGATGACAAGTAATGTGCAACCATTTCCATTCTGTCATAGGGAGATGATCTAGTAATCGATTTTGGTCTATTTAACCTCTGACAAACCCTTTAAGTGAAGGCTTATATGCTCTCAACTCATTTTAGGATATTCAAAAGTGGATTCCATAGTTTTGTCACAGTGACAGTAAATATTTCTGCATCTTCAGTTCAGCAGATGCTATACATAGCATTGAATTTCCTGATAGCTTCACAAGTTTGACAAGTTATGAATATGATTGTTCTTATGAATTCTGTATCTCACTGCAGATAAGAACACATGTTGATCCTGTAACAAAGTGCACCTTTCCATATACCCCAAGGGGGAGGTTTATTCACATTCCTCCCCCTTGTCCACGCACTGATTGGGCAAATGACTTTGGCCGACCCTGGTGGAGGGACGAGTCCTACTGCATTGGTGTCTTGTCAGCAAAGACAAGAAAAATTAGAGTCATCAACACATTGACATCACAGGAACAAACAATAGAGGTTAGTAGTAAAAAGGTTCAACTGAGAGAATTGGTACAAATGTGCTAAAAAATGAAATAGCTATTTTGGGTTTTTAAATGTTGAGATTACAAAAAATATCAAACATTTTATAGCCTTTCATAAAGTAGACAATGAGAAATGAAGTACTTTTGTAAATTGATCTTTTTAACTAAAAAAATGTTTTTGATTTGGACAAAATTGGAAGAAAAATATCACCCATGGTTTGCACATGCCTTGAAAAACCCTAAAAAAGTCCGTAAAAAAAATGGAAAATGTTGAAAGTAATGTTCCCAGTGTGTTCTAGGTAATTTCCAAGATGTGGTTAGATCTGAAATGATATCATTGCATCTGTAAAATTATTTGAAATGGAAACTGTGTCAACTGGATCTCAAGTTGCTGGATAAGATACTGTACTGTACCTATAAAATTATCTGTTAGGAACTGTTAGGAGGCAAGGGAGTTGAATTGAAACTTGCAAGATTGAAAGGATCTAACTAGTTGTCTATTCATGCTATTTCAGCCCAGTTTTTTTAACCTCAATTGGCGTCATGTAGCTGTTGGTACACTAGTGTCATATTAAACATTATGTGAACTGTTGTTACACTAACTCTTGATTGTAAACATAATATTAAACATATTGTACAGTGTGGGAAATCGTCCTTGAAAAAGTGTCAAATATGGTGTGGTATAATTTAGTTCAAAAATGTTTTCCATTCACAGGTTTGCTCAGAGGAGACTCTCACCGAGATCCAAGACAGGTACCTGACATACAATGCACATGCCCCCAGCTACACATGGAAGTTCAACGGCCACAACCTGGATATGAACAAAACACTGGAGGAGAATGGAGTCACTGATGATAGTGAAGAGTTTTATAAACTGGGAATGAATGAGGACCATTTCCTCCCTGCCCTTCACCTCTACTTCAACGATGACCTTACAGAGGCCTGAACTGATATGTTTTGTGTGTAATAGACTGTATATATTTATAGATTGAAATATTAAATTGTACAGGAATTGAGGGAGACTCCAACTCCTTAAGTTTATTGCATGGATTAGCATGTTTCCCATATTTATGTTATACAGAGACAAAATGGCTGGTGCTGAAAAGGTCCATTAATAGTAAGGGAGAAGAGTTCAAAATCATTTTTGAAAAAAAGTTCTAAAAGGGAAAAAAATAAATGTTTCTCATGTCACGAAATGGCAAAAAACCAGCATAAAGACGTTACATTAAATACGCGCAACGCCGATCCTTCCAAAAGGTTACGACGAGCATCCCCATCAAGTATGGAAGCCAAACATTACTAGCTTACCCCACAAGACCGATGAAATATGGATATCCACCTTGGAAAAACGATATAGAATTTAAAATTTCTACAGTTGAACATCACCTGCTCCTCCTCCCTCCCCCCCC
>JAOBYE010005239.1:6227-19369 GCA_025403585.1 Parazoanthus swiftii | reverse complement strand
TTGTTGTTGTTGTTGTTGTTGTTGCTGTTGCTTTTACTGCTAAAATATTTTCACAAAACAAGTCGGCATTACACGATTCAACCATCCGTAATCAGTTGCCCTTGGCTTCCTGAAAGCGCTGCTCGAGAACTTGACGCCAGTGTTATTGTTTATAGGTTTTCATACTAAAACTGCGAATTAAATAAAACAGAATGAAGATGGAGGTTTTCTTTCTTTCTATGGTTTTAGCGCGAAGCCCTTTAAGTAACTGAATGTCGCAGTTTTGAGGTGCGTAAAGAAATACACGGACCGTAAATCAATCAACCGACAAAAGTTCGAGTCAGTATTTTAAAAAAAGCACCCCCGAGAAAAAGTTTTCAATTGAACAAAAAAATTACGCATAAATAGTATCCATGAAGAAAATTTAAACGAAGAAAGCGATACTTTTGAGTTATGAGTAATTTAAAGTAGATTTGAAACACACACAAATCGAAGGTAGCTATCTTGCCAAGTCAGTCCCGTTTGCTTGTGGTAAACGTTTATACACTGATGCTCTGTCTTCGGGAGGAAAGGAATGAGGAAGTTACGCAAAAAAATAAATGTTTCTCGTAGAAATGCCAAAAGACTCTTAACCAGTCACAAGAAGGCCTGGAGGTCTCTCTGGAATAGTGGACAGATTGAAATCGAGGGCAACTTAAAACTGGCACAGTCAGTCCACAGCAGTATGTACTACATTCTCAGCTCAACGAGAGGAGACTGGGCCTACGGGCTCAGTCCAGGCGGGCTCCCAGGAGGGGAGGAATATATGGGCCACACGTTTTGGGACAACGAGATTTGGATGTATCCACCACTAGTGCTTTTGCACCCTAACCTCGCGCGGTCTGCAATGCGCTACCGTCACGAACGCCTGCCAGCTGCTCGCAGGATCGCTCGGAAGTATGGATACGAAGGTATGCGCAAATCTTTAACATTTTTCTTAGTTCTTTGAACAAATAGGAGAGACAGTTATACACAAAAACAACTCATGTGAAATGATAGTTTACTCTCTGAGAAAATAAGGGAGTGAATTAGTGTTGGTACATAGAGAGCTTTCTAGTGCTATATACTGATGCTATATTGACAATATGCATATGAACCTTACTATTATTTTGCTCGCTCGAGTGCTGAAAAAAAATACGTGACTAAAAAATTGTTTGTTTAGTGGGCCCCAAAATGTCGTACGGTTTTGCTTCTTTTCCCCTTAAGGCAATTTGCATCCTTTCGCACTCTTTCCGAAGTGTGCCGAACATTTTCAAACAATTTTAGTCCCACTAGCTCTGGAACTTTGTAAGATTTCGGATCATATCCGAAAACATTCCGAGCATGCATGCACGAAAATTTCCTTAGATTTTCCGAAAACTTTACATGATCGTTAAAATTTGTTCCGAACCTTTTTAGTGCTTTCTAAAGCTTTCAAACATTTTCAAAAATTTTCTGAAGATTTTACAAAAATTCCCGTGATCGTAAAAGATAAGATTTTCCAAAGCTTTTCATAAGCAATGATATTATTGACTAAAGAAAGATCGCGCGCGGGGGTGAGATTAAAAATATTTGCTTCTTGCTCGTGTGGTACAGACGTAAGGGAAATATTTTCCCGTTCTGCCCTCTCACTCGCTCACTCACTCACTCAATAATAATAACAATATTATAAAAGTACACGTCTCAGCTGTGTTGTGGTCATATCTTAAAGGTGCCATGTTTCCTTGGGAAAGCGCTTTCACCGGTCTACAGACCTCGCCTGGGGAGCGATACGGTAGATACCAGAATCATGTCACAGGCGATATTGCATTTGCTGCAAGGCAATACTGGATGGTAACTAAAGACACCAGTTGGCTGAAGGAGATTGGGTTCAACTTGATCTACGAAACCGCGGAGTACTGGGCCAGTCGCGTTGAATACGATAACGAAAAGGGTTACTACGTCATCAACCACGTGATGCCCCCAGACGAGTACCATTTTCCTGTGGATAACTCAGTGTACACTAATGTCGTGGCTAAGCTTAACTTAGAATCCGCCATTGAGTTAGGGCACATGCTCGATAAAGACATACCTGATGTATGGCAACGGATAGCTGAAAAAATGTACATTCCGTTTGACGAAGTGATCAATTATCATCCAGAGTTCGAAGGGTATAAGTTGAATGTGACCGTTAAGCAAGCCGACACGATTCTCATTGGCTATCCTTTGATGTACAAGATGGAGAGGAAGGTCGGTGAACTACTTGGCGGACAACAGTCAAATCACGCAATGTTGTGTTCGCTTGGTTTAGTGTCACCTAGTTCAGATATTAGGAAGCTTTCACAACCCGGACGGAAACATCAACGAAGACGGCTGCTGGATTTTTAACTTCTCGTTTTCCATTATTTTGTTGTTTCTATATGTAATTCGTTCGTAACTTTTTAGTTTTGCTTGAAGGCGTGTGACCATGAAGCATATAAAAAATTTTAATTTTGAAGACGTACGAAGTTTGAAATGATTTATTCTCTGTTGTTCACGTTCTCTAGAAAACCACAAAATTCTGTTTCTGAAGACAACGAATGACCAACTTGTTGTATTCCCACGTGAAGCCATTGTATTCTGTTATAAAATCTATTGCTTGCATTGTACCGTTCTCGTTGATATTCCCATCCTTTTGGCTTTAAGTCCTTCTTGGCACAATGGACGCGCAAAGAAGAAACAAGAGAGGTAGAGAGGAAGAAGAAACCAACGAACTAAGTCTCTTGTCGTTTGTTTATAATGATGGAAATGTTGAACAACAAAACCACTAAAGTTAATTTTAACGGCTGACACTGATTGATCGTTTCTATGTATCGTAGGTGCGTTATAATGACGTCAGTTTGTACCAGGAGAGAACCAATCCAAAGGGACCCGCCATGACACATTCCATGTTTGCTATTGGCTGGTTGGAGCTTGGAGAAAAGGAAAAAGCGACCGAACCTTTCTTGAAAAATTATGATAATATGCAAGGTCCATTTAAAGTGAGTACAGTTTGTGGACACATATGTATCCTTGAGTGGGAGGTCCAGATGGAGCCCCACCCTCTCCCACACGAGCAAAGATTTTCCCAAAACATTTTCTCTAATGAACTTATTGCAAAACTCTAATTAGCTGTTTCTCACTAAAAGGGTATTTTCTGAAGTTTTATCCAAGTTATACCCTCCTTTTCAATTGGTCTTTCCATAAACTATGAATTGCCGGATAAAACTGTATGCCATCTTTTGTCTTTTGACATCAATAACTATTGGGAGGTGTCCTATTGCGCCTCCCCTCCCTCCCCCTCTTAGGTAAATTTATTATAGTAAGAATTGTTTGTCCGTGTGAGGTTAACTATATTATGTGATGAATCTTTAACTAATTTTCTCAAAAATAACTACTCAGTTAACATACTACTTTATTTCTAACACCCCTCAAGTTAAGGTGACAGACAAAGTTTTCGGTAACCAAATTTTGTCACATGATTTGGATGTTCAATGTACAGGTGTGGTCGGAGATCCGGTTGGGAGACGGCGCAGCTAACTTTATCACAGGGGCTGGCGGTTTTCTGCAGGCCATTATCTATGGATATGGAGGGTTCCGCCTGGGTCCGGAGGAGCTAACCTTTAACCTCACTTTACCCCCCTCCGCGACGAAGATGAAAATCAAGGGGATCAGTTACCTTGGTAACAAGATGAATTTCGTCATTGAGGACGACATCAAGGTCACGCTTGTGTCACGGGGTGAGATATCACCCATTTTGGAGGTCTTCCTGGATAGTAACGTCTACATGTTGGAACTTGGAAAGACCATTTCCCTTCCTCAGAAAAAGGCCGTTGTGCGCATGCGAGATCCCCTCATAAAACCTACAACGAAAGCTAAAGCATGTGACCACACCCCACATTATATGTGCATTTTCTTCTTGGCAAGCCTGTGCCTCTATTTCATATTCAGGGACGTTTGCTTGTGACACTTGGTCAGCCTGGGTCTGTGTTTTATAGTCAGGGACATGTACTTGTGGTACTTGGTCAGCCTGTGCTTGTATTTCATAGTCTGGAACATATACTTGTGATACTTGGTCATCCTCTGTCTGTGTTTCATAGTCTAGGACATGTACTTGTGACACTTGGTCAGCCTGTGTCTGTATTTCATAGTCTGGGACATATACCTGTGACACTTGGTAAGCCTGTGCTCGTATTTCATAGTCAGGGACATGTAATTAAACTCATCTATCGAGATTTCACTGAAATTATGGAATCAATTGGCATACGCGCGCACGAGAAAACAAAGTATCTTGCGTCTTGCCTATTAATAATAACACGCTCGAATATAAATCTTTAACCTAACGGTCAGAAATCTTACTACTTCCATAAATAACAAAACAAGGAATCATTTATTTACCGTTTAAGATAAAAAAAACAGCAATATCTCAAGTGTTTTCAATAGCTTATATATGACGAAAAGCATTTGCGCTATATGGCGGCGATCACTGAAGGAATTTTGGTACCATAAATGTAATAGTTGGTTGTTTCGAACTTTATGGCAAAAAACATTGTTACGCAAATGAAAAACAGTTTGACACTTTGTTCCGGGTTAGACAGTAGATAATGACGTCACCAGTCACAAATGACGTGATTGGGGTAAAAAATTGCAGGTACTTTACATGTACTTTTGGAAGTAACAGCGAGACTGAAATAATATTGCAAAGGGAATCGCATAATATTGCGCTAAAAATTGCTAGTGTAAACTGCCCTGTATGAAATCAAACTGAAACCGGCTCTCGCTACTTGGTAAATAGCAGTCAACGACGTCAATGCATTAAGTCAAGTGACCAGTGAAAAGTACGCTGTATGCCGTTTGTTTGTTTTAAGAGATAATGTTGTTGAATTTGCGTTTGCACCGCAAGTAACGAGAAATTCTTCCTATTATAATGTCGTATCGTTTGCTAGCAATATTTGCGTATCTCAAACTTTTCATCACATTTAATCATCGGACGGCCAAAACTCCCTCTAATAAAATTCCGAGCAACCGGAAAAGATCAGTAACCTTTATACTTTGTTTGCCATCGATTTTATTTCCGTCTTAAAAATCACATGACTTCGTACAAATGTAAGAATACGTTACTGATGCTAAAGTGCAATGTTTCACAAATTTTACAGAAAAAAATGTCCTCACTTTTGAGAAGTTTCGGTAATGTGGTCAAATAGTTCAAACAAAACGTAAATTCCAATTTTATATTCAAACCGCATCCACGATTGCTTACTTTGGAAAAAGGCCATAACGACAAATAATTTTTTTCAATACTCCCAAAAATAATAGCAATGGGCGTTTGTTTGAAAGTATTTTAGCTGCGGGGCGTGTATTTAAGAGCCTTCTTAAGTGTGAGCTCGTTGCCTCACGAACACAAATCTGCCACAAGAAAAAAGAGAAGACAGGCAATAAAAACAAGACAAAAGCCCCTTTTCCCGGCATCAATCAAGCGACATGTTTAGTGATGTCATCATCTGCCAACTGACCAAGAACTAAGTGTCAATCTGGGCCCGATTGTACGAAGAGTGGATAACTTTATCCAGTGGATAAGTCCCTATTCAGTGGATAAAATTTGCTCTTTTATCCAATCAAAATCAAGAACGTGTCATTTTTATCCGCTGGATAGAGATTTATCCACTGGATAAAGTTATCCACTCTTCGTACAACTGGGCCCTGTTTTTCATTTGTCTGCCGGCATCCCTCTCATTTTGCTATAAAGTTGGAAACAACCAACTACTATATTTATGGTTGATTGGTGTTACATTTATGGTCAGTCCGAGGTATTACATTTATGGTTGAAATGTATTACATTTATGGTGAGACAAACTATTACATTTATGGTTGAAATGTATTACATTTATGGTGAGACAAACTATTACATTTATGGTTGGTATTACATTTATGGGTACTACAGACGATGATGAATTCAGTACAATCAGCACTTCTTAATTTAAAATTCCCAGTGTTAGGGGAGAACAATTTTGACAAAGTTAAACAAAAGCGCATTTCATTTATGGAGTTGTGCGCAGGGACCCAGTACAATTATCGAGTGGTTAAAAATTGGCCGGATAAGGCACTCTGTACATCGAGGTTACGAATTTGTTTATGAAGGTAAGCAAAAATGTTGATAACGTGAGCGCGGATGAAAACCCTAGAAGTGGCGAGAACGACAATTTTTCGGAAGTGCAGAACCCTAATGAGCAAGATAACACCCCACACAGTTAAGCCCCTGCTTGTGTTACTTTATGTATTCTTCTAGGCGAGTAGTGGAGTACTACTTCAACAAGTACATGTTTCAGAGAGAGATGTCTCTCAAAAAAATGTTGGAAGATGAGCAAGCAGTCCTAGAATGACTTAATGCTCGTAGACGATAGAAGGTCAGACTCACAGCTCGATGACGATGGAATGTCAAATAAAGTAATGCTGAAGTTGGCCATTGCACAAACTGGACATTTCCAAGCATAATTGTTCGAATTATTTAGATGCAGTAGATTCCCTGTTTAGGCAGGCTACGTGATACCATCTGTGGCATCCAGGATTTTTCATATGATTCCTTTGTGTTTCCAGTTCACTGCATTACCACAGACCCAACACGGGAACTTTGCTGTTTTGGATGTTTTGCAGCATAAGTATGCCTGGGCTGACAAGGTCTCAGTCTAGTGCCTTTTAGGGCCGTGATTTTAATAGTAAGGGCCAATGGTGAGAAGAATTCAGGTGAAATGAAAGAATCCAGTGAAGAGCTGTTCAGTTTCGATGACTAGTTCGCCACATTACAATCACAGCATATCCACTAACAGGACGAGACTGCGAGGGTCTTGTAAGTAAGTATCGTCGTCCACTGCACAACAACAATGTGAAACCATCGATTACAGTTGTCACAGTGGATTTCGTGTTGGTTCCGTTTTATTTCCATTAAGAGCCAGGACTTAGGCTAATATCGCCTGCCAGGAGAAGTAGGCAGTACAATATTTGTTGCTGCGAGCCCAAGTCGTTTTTCGAATCCAAGATGGCGCCCAATTGACTCAATCTTGAACGAGCAGGAGGGTAGGATAGGGCGAGTTATAAGCGAAAAAGTGAAAGTATATAAAAAGGTATGTCTGGTACCTTGACGTCTTTATGCTTTCAGCCAAACATTTTCTATGTAAGATTTGTGGAGATAACACTTTTTCTCCGTTCCCCAGTAGCTTCCTAAATTACCCCACACCTTCCTTGGTTCATTTTTATGATGCAGTTTCTCACAAATTCTACAAAACCAATTGGGCTCATAAACTTTAAATTTTGTTTTCCACTTAAAGTATTCATTATAGGCTGTGTGGTTTTTGTCCAAGTAAATCAGGTAATTAGCTAAGTCTTTTGCACTGGGAAAGTCTAGTATGTTTATGTAAGATCCAGGAATGGATGTGGCAGCATTATAGATTGAACGCCCTCCCATCACTATTGGTACAATGTTCTTCTGAAGAGCATTATGAAAGTATTTCTCGGTGATGTACTGAAGACAGTTTTCATTCTCAAGGGCAAGGTAGAACTTGTATTGTTTCATAATAGCATCACATGAAGCAGTTCCTCTTTTACAAGTTGTTTTTCGTTGAAACCACCATTGGCAAGAGCCAAAGACATCAACAGTGATGTATTTTTTCAACTTCTGTACAACTTTGTCCCGTAATCGCCCACAGTGCGACACAGCCCAAGCAACCAGCTTAGTTTTCCCTTTGCTGTAATCTGAAACTGGCTGCTTTTCACTGGGCTTTAGAACTCTGTATGAGAAGTAAGGATAATAAATATCAGAATCGGATCTGTAAGTCATGGTCCAGTTGATCAGGCCATCAAGCTTTGATGGGTTATAGTCAATTCTAGTAGGGTTTTCCTGCATAAACCAGACCCATCGCTGGTTTAGCGGTTTCTGCCTGGCAACGTTCCAGAGATCCTGTTGTGTAGGCATGTCACTTGTTCGGCCATGGAAAACAACAGCATCACTTCTCAAATAATCTTTCCTGCTATAGGTTACTACACATTTCTTTGAACCAATTACACATTCGTCATCGCTCCCTTCTCTTACAAAGCCCCAGGGCATGTCATTAAAATATAGAGTGTACAAAAGAATAACTTTGGTGTCATTACCAATAGACCCCCCCAATGGCTTCGTTCTTGCTTCCCAGAGTTTGGCCCTTCGACTATCTTGATCCAAAATGTCTGATTTGATAAACCACTTGATCGGGTTCATTGTGAGATTCCACTGATCTTCATCATTGAATGCAGTCCACACACAAATAGCAACAACTGCCAGAACAAGAAATAGAAAAGACAAAACACAAGCCCTTCTTTTTCGACACCGCATTGTACATTTGTTAACGTTGTAGTTTTTTGTCGACCATTATTTTTGCATAGATATATAGCCGATAAAACTGTTCATACATAAACTTCAGCTACAAAACGAACGAGTATGACTCATAAACAGTGTTAGCTATCGTTTCGCCAGTAGTACTACAGCTAGAAGGGACTTCAAACTTCGTAATTCTTGGCGCAAAATTGACTAAACACCAAAGAAGCTACCATCCATACGGCCTCTTCGTTCAGCTTATCGTTTGATTTCGCCTGACTGTACTTGGGTTTCAAAGGATGAAGAACATCTAGTTGACTTTCTTTCCCATACATCTGAGAAGTAAATTTGCTTGAATTAGATTTCAGAGGATGAGAAACACGCTGTTGATTCCTTTTCCTCATAACTTATCGATTAATGAGTTTGAAATTGCCCTGCAGCCTGCTAACAGACAATATCAAAAACATAACAATGTCTCTCACAATTGATTGACAGCTGAGTTTGAAACTCCCCTGCAGCCTGCTAACAGGTAATTACAAAAAAATATACTCGATATTGTCTCTGCTAACATCGACAGTATCAAGTATATTTCCTGACGAAATGAAAAAAGCGAAATTATAAAGTAATTTCACTGTTTAAGAATGGTGATTCAACTGACAGTCTCGAACTACAGACCTATCACTGCTTCCTTCATTGTCAAAAATATTTGAGAAGATTATATGTAAAATGTTAACCGCTCACCAAGAAGAAAACAAATTGCTATTTGAATACCAATTGGATTCAGAAAAAAAGAAGCACTGTTTTGGCAATTCTTGACTTTGTAAGTAGAATTACTGATTCTATTAATAGCTCTCGAAGGCGTTTGACTCCGTTAACCACGATATACTCTTAGATAAACTTCTTATTATGACATCAATAAGTAAACAAAGAGATGGTTCGAGGGGTATTTTAAGAACAATCGAAAACAATACGAGCGTATTGACGGATAATTAATTGCAACATTTTACCTTAACAATATTGAGTTGCCACAAAGTTCTGTCCTTGGTCTTGTTATGCTTTATATATATATCAACGACACTATATAATTCACAGCTAATATTGAAAAACTTGTCATTTTTTGTGGTAAATAAATCCCGTTCGAACCGTTGAAACAATATTTTTCTCGCTCGACCGACGCGGAATACATAGTTTGCATACATATGGCTTATATCAATTGACTCATTTCACGAATTAGCCATGCTGAACAAATCCTTTGTTATTGCATGACAAGACTCGACACCGTGACGAGGCTTGCCACGCAATAACAAAGGATTTGTTCAGCATGGCTAATTCGTGAGATAAGTCTTAAGAGGTCTCCCGCAAAGGTTAAGTTTTTCAGCTTCTGTTCACAACAAACACATGGTTCAGTAGGCCGGAGCATAGTTCATATTCGCTCTATGAACAATGCCCAGAAGCATGATAGCATTGTCCCGCTTTCTTTAGCTCAAAAACATATATTAGATCGAGGAGAGGTATGTACGGATTTTTAACGTAAAAAGGTTCGAAGGTGCAGGTTTACAGGCGCTGTTAAAACTGTTAGCTACTGCTCGATTCACTGGCGTGAAACACGCGGGCTAGAAGCAGAATAACTTACGAATGCTTTTGTTCAATACATTGCATTTTAACATTGGAACCAATGAGCGCGCACAATACAAATGAAGAATTTAATTTTAAATCGCCTTGTTTAATATAAGAACAACTTTTTCCCACAGGCACAAGTCTCTCTCTTAGCGGTAGTAGTTTTGTATTCGTAGTTCCCACTGATTACAATGACTACACTTGATGTTAAAAAAAATACCAACGTAGATACGAGTTTTTCTTGTTGGAGGTTCGAACTTCTGAACGGTTCTCGCTGGTATTTATTTTTATTCAACACCAAGTCTCGGTTAACACTCTACAAATCCGTAGCCGGGGTTTTGTTGGGGGTGCAAACCAAGGGCAGCTTTCATGTTCTATGTATGTCCCCCATAATCCATCACAAAAGTCAATAAGTAAGTTTCATAAATTTCGTAAACCGAGACGCAAAACTTCAGGGACAAACTCGCTGATGGCCTTTTTTAGTCGTTCCTATTTACAGTAACGCCAGCTACCGGTATTATGGATGCACCTATTCGGACTTGTTCTTCGTTTTATTTGAACCTACTGTTGTGGATCGGACCTTTTTGTACGGGCTTAGGTTTGGCCGAACTATTTTTCACAGAGATTGTTAAAACTGCCTTGAGTGGCGACCCTGGCTATTTGTCTACTCTGATGGACCGGCCGCGTGTGTACCAATCTATTCTTGCTATGCCGGCCCAATAGCACTTTTCTGGCGGGGAAAGTAAGTTAGAAAGCAAAACAAAAACTTGGAAATGGAGGGAGATTTAGTTCTGAAATGTAGCGAGGACACTAAAAGCGAAAACTGTACTAACTTGCATGAGGGTAAAATAAAAACAGAAAGGATATAGTTATTAGCCCGCGGCAAACCTCAAAGAAAGAAAAAAAAGTGTTCAAAACTCGGTTTCTTGTTTACCGTAAACGATCTATTAACGTCCACTCTCTATTAAACGCCTCGTATCTAATAGACGCCCAAGTCAAAGTAAGATTTTCAGTTAGACGCCCCTTTCTATTAAACGCCCCGTATCTAACAAACGCCCCTCCCCCAAGGAGGCGTTTACTAGACAGTACTTAAAATTGAATTTGTGTCACATGTTTTGTTCACTTGTTTGCAGACTACTACGCGAGGATTGCTACTGATAAAAGTGAAGAAATTTTGACTTATCTTCACTAATTGCAGGTTGTTGTGACAGTTACTCGCCTTTTTTTTTGTTAAACTGCACTAATTGCAGGTTGTTTTGTTGGCTGAAAGCGCCTCTCTCCAATAGACGCCTCTTATCTGAATGAATTAAATGAATCATTTACAGTAATCGGAAAGACCCATTTCAGGCTTCAATGAGGTTTTGCCGTTTTAGAATACGCCAACACGAGGAAGAAGGAACCTCTTAATAGTGCAGTCAAACGTCAAACGTGGGGCCGGGTTTAATGTCCCTATGTATAATATTAAAGACTTATGTTGACCAACTATAATTGTACGTTAGGCGCGCGAGTACCGTTGTTGTATAAGCTATGATTAATCGAAACATCAGAAAGGGTTAAGAAAAGGTTTAAAGGTTGGTTTATGGACTCACAACTTACAAGACTGTTTTTCATTCATTGAATGATTAGGGTTAGGGTTAGTGTGGAGGTATAAGTTTCTAATGTCTACTAAATGCGTTGTTTAACGCGAGTCAAATTCTGAATGATGCAAGCAATTAAAGAGGAGCAAAATTTGGATTTTAACTTCCTAACTCATAAGAAATCAAGGGTCTTTGTTGAGCAGTTCTCATAAATATTTCGTCTGTCCTGCCACAAGTATCCATTTCTCACGTGCTGGCAGGTATGCAGGTATCTGATCAGTGCACAAACCTGTAGTGTCTCACTTTTCACCAAACCAGCGGGAGTCGTTCTAGTCAACCGTGAAATGCATTAACGTGTAGTTATCATGACTTGAGGGGATGTTAAACTCAGCGATATTGGAAGTTGTCCTCTTTCTACTCACAATAACTGTGATAGCGATCAAAGGCAGCCACACTCTCCCATCGACAATCGGCAAAGGTAACATATAAAAACATATAATAAAATATAAAATCCAAGAATATCTATGATAGTCACATGCAGCTCGTAGGGGTTCGGTGTGTCAGGAAGTAAATATGTACTTGAACATTTGTGGAACTAACATAAATTTTACGAAGAAAACTGTAGAAGTGAGTTCAGAGGTAACAACTCGACAAGAGTTTTACCGATTAAACTTAAAGAAAATGTTCATCAATGGTAAGTTTGTGACGACTTCATTTTCGTCTTGTAAGCAACTCATAAGAGACTGCCTCTGAGAGAATACTTCGGGGTTTAACTGATAGAGAAAACATAGTCAATACCGAGTTGTTAAGACTGGCAACTGAACGAACCGTAAACGCAAGTGATTTATTTCCGATAATAAAACGCATTATTTCTTTAAACTCGAAGTCTTTTTTTTCATTTCTCAAATGGACAGCGACAAATGTGACTTTAATGAGAGAGAGAATGTTAAGTTACCATGGTAACGACCGAAAAATTTCTTTCTTTTTTCAAGTTAACAAGCCGCCTCTGGTTTTAAGAAGCAAGACTCAAATAAAAAGGAAAGGGCATGCAAATTGGGTTCCCTCCAGCAGAGAACAAGAAACGTCAAGCATTGGCCATCCTACCACTGTAAATAACGCCGACGGCAAACACAAGAACTCCATCTTGAAGGCTTCTGGGGCTTATCGTCAGCGTAAACATGACGTCAGACTCGGACAGTACGCCGATTGGGGAGAGTCTGTTAGTCATGGTTCGTTTAGAAAAGAGAAGTGGATGCCACACTTCCGCGAAGATGTGCTACAAGAAGACAAAACCCTGCGTCGTCGTGACAACCTTGAATCAAACAGAGACCACGCCAGCTACTCAATACAGGATGAAGACAGCTTAGTTGACCCTTCAGATGATTTGGAGAAACCGACAGAGATTGAGGACGAGTCTCGCTCAGATGACGACAGGAACGTAGAAAAACCACCTGGTTACCATAGCGATTACGAGGCGGACGACGTCAATCAAAATGGATCTGATTTGAAGTACTCAGTTGACGAAGAGGAAGGGGAGGAAGTAGGACAAGACAGTGACGATAGCAAAGAGACTGACGACAAAGAGACTGATGATGACGGTGATGATGACG
>JAOBYE010005128.1:0-23927 GCA_025403585.1 Parazoanthus swiftii | reverse complement strand
GTTTTTTCCCAATAGAACACAAAAAAACCCAACCAACCCAACCAACCAAAAATGGTTGATCCCAATAGAACACGGCCATAGTCAATTATGAATGGTTGTGTGTGACAGTGATTGTTTAGAGCAACGCATTTTGAAGTTACTTTGTAATCACACACCGCAAAAGATATCTTGAACTTCTTTACTTTTACAAAGTAACTTTGTGACAGGTGGTAATCATGGATTGTGATAGTCACAGTGCGATCGAAAGGTACCTAAATCATTAGACAGTACATGTAGAATTTAAACATCATTCTCAACTGTGCATGTACTGGTTCACTCTTACATACTCATTACACTCGATCTGTACGGCAAACAAGATCGTGCTCAGAGTATGTAAGAGTGAACCAGTTGTTGAAGAAAGTTGTGTTGTTTATTGAACTCCAGTTTCATTTTCGCTTGACTCATCAGCTAAGTACTATACACTGATTAGTTCCCTTGTATTTGTTATGTTTGTGTTTGGTGGGTAGCAAATTAGTAGCAACTTAGCAAGTGAGACACAAGGCAAGCTAATTCATAATATATAAAATATCTAGCAGCACTACTTTTCATAATGCACCTATTAGTGTTAATTCATTTGCTAAGCTTTAGGGAGAGGATTGAGAAGGCTACAGTTTGGTGACAAAGCCCTTGAGAATTTATATACTTAGTTTAAAACTCCATTTTATTCATATCCCACCTCTCCCCCGATAAAAAGTTGTTTTCAATCAAAAAATTATTATAAGGTATGGGCCAGCATTGTAAAGGGGTGGGGGTTTATATTTCTATCAAGGAAAATCTGAGTTCACTATTGATGTCAATTATTCGTTTAGTTGTGAGGTGGGAGTTTTGTCTAGGATTTTAGGCTAAAGCATGCCGTTTGAATAAGATTGGAACTTCTGTTCAAGTTCCCCATCTGCAGCAAGTACTATAGATCAAAAAGGTGACTTATTCACTGTTCATCTAGTCTGCATCCATCTCCAAAATCATTTACTTTCTTATGGGGCATGGCACCCTGTTTATATCAATTAGTGTAGCGGTTACACCAAACAGCAATTTTACCTGAAAATGTATAATTATTAGTCAATTGTTTTCAATCCATATAAAATTTACAGTATTTCATTGTTGGTAATAACTTGCAACAAATATGTAATGGTAGAGTGTAGATGAGGCACATACTTGTCTCCCGACATGTAAAAGGATTACAAAGTTCAGTCAAGTGTACATATGAGACCTTATCTGTATCAGTGATTGGTTAGTGAAAACCACGAACTATTTAAGTATGTACAGTTTGGTGAAAAAGCAAACTACATACATACATGTAGCATACTGTATTTGGCTGTCAAAAGCCTTAGCTTGCTTTCATGAATATTGATAACACTCTTGGATCTGAGACCTAAAGCAGCAAATGAGCGTACTCAGCTCACATGTATGTTAGTTAACTGTTTCACAAATAGTTTTCTTAAAACATGTCATAGTTTAACATGTTTGAAAGTTCTTTTGCTCGAAGAGATTGATCCTATTGCCTCCAACTCCATTGAGGCATTAACCGTTTCAGCTCCAGCCAGTTTATCAGTATGTAAATTCTCCTTACAGAATCCACACAAAATAGCTTGTTTTGTAATGAGAATAAAGCAATTGATCGCAATTTAATTTAGGGGAAAAACAAATTTCTCCTGACTTGTTTACAAAGAAACTATAGAGACAGTTTAGGAGAATTCAGCAATTGATATGTTATATGGTGTATTTAGAGCTGAGGGATGTAAATAAATTAATAAAAACTGATGTCCAATGGTTTTGTGATTTTAGTGGCACTCTTGGAACTATAACCCAGGGTAGCAAACAACTGTAATCAGTTCGTGTTTCAAATATAGCTGAATATTTTCCACAAATAGATCTTTGTAAATCCATTTCCTCAGCTCAAAGTAAGAAAACTGAATAACAGCTACAGACAATATAAATACAAGTCACAGTGACCGTACTTTTTCATTATCTGCATGTTGAATTTCAACACCCAAAAGAAAGAAGTTTAATGAAGAAGATTCAAACTGAACATACATTTAAAAGAGCACAGGTAGGATACATAAAAATTGAGGACTAGCCAAAGTAAACAAGTGAGCCATATGCAGGAACATGGGAAATTTTGTCAGTGACTTTATGGTATGGAAACTGCTTCTTTGGATATTATTACCTTTAAGCTTTGAAAGATGTTTCAGGTAATTTGGACATATAACAAACACATTTTTCATTATTTGATGTTTGTACATAAAATCTGTGTCTAGAAAGGAGTGAGGTGACACTTAAACTAATTAAAATTTTGCTTATTTGCCATGGGGGCATCACATTTCTCGGGGAGTCTTGTTGTCTTGGGGGAATACAGTTCATACAATGACTTGATCCCTCTAGGCACCTAACCTTTTGACGGTACTGTATTATTGTGTTGTGGGAAAATGTATCACTGCAACCTTAAACAGTGCAAAGTTCTTGCCAGGGCAAAACAGTCCGGGTTTGATTCAGACTTAAGAAAGTCAGCTTTTTTTCCCCCTTTTTTCATCTACCAGTATTAATAAAGAATTTGTTATTTCTCCCCAGTTAATGATGAGCTCAGATATTAAACCTGCAGACAAGAAAGATGATAAAGGGCGTGACAAGTATGCGGAAAGAGACAGGCGGCCAGTCAGGAAGGATGTACCTCCTGCTTTTGGGAATGAGACCAACAGGAATGATCCTCGCTCACTTCGGTGTCGAGTATTTATAGGAAACCTTCCAACTGACAAGTTGTCTCGCCAAGATGTTGAGAAGATCTTTATGCGTCATGGTAAAGTTACGGGAGTTTCGATCCATAATAACTTTGGCTTTGTCCAGTATGAAGATGAAGCTGCAGCTGATGAAGCAGTTGCTAAAGAGCATGGCCAGTTGTATTTTGGAAAAAAAGTTGGTAAGAGGCCATATTATTAAGTGCAGTACTTGGTTCCATGGTACCTTTGTTTAGATATATTATAATGGAATTGAGCACAACATCAGAGTTCTTGTAAGTACTAACCTGAGCAGTGGTCCAAGCATTGTTTAGGTGAAGGTTGATTGCTGGTAAAAAACTGAGTCTTTGGTGTGAACCAACAACAAGGAGTTCAGTTTTTTTATGTTGAGGGCCAGATCATTTGAGTGAATCCAGTATGTTGCATTTCAGGTTGAAACTGGGTTGCTGATAAAGATTTTATCATGCAATTTGAGCACATAACTTCAGGTTTTAAAGCTTTTACTAAATCATTTTCCATTGGCAGAGGATAGCACTATACAAAACAATGACCTGTTGGGGCAGTTGTGAGCCATAAGTTAGTAAAAGAGATAGGTTTGTGTCCCTCAGTCAAATTTAATATAGTTTATTATTTACAATAGGTTAATATTTTTGAATCTGATTTGCCCTTCAGATGTGAATTTAGCTGGAGATAGGAAAAAACAGGAGAGAAGGGGTCCCCCACCTCCGTCAAATCACCCTCGGGATGTACATGACCAACCGCCTTTCAGAAGGGAGCGGAGCTTTGAAGACCGGGAACGAGATAGGGCCAGGCGGTCACCTCCTAGAGAAAGAGGCAGATTTGAAGACTATGACCGTTTCCCATCAAGGTTTGAACGGCCCTTTGATCAGTTTAGACGTTCACCCTCACCTGGTCGTCGACGACATGAACACTTTGGGGAGCCGATGCATGACCGAAGAGAAGGTCTGTATGACAGGGAGAGGTATAGAGATGATCCATACTTCAGAGATCGGGAACATTTTGACAGGAGAGATGGCCCACAAGATTTAAGAGAGCTACCTCCAGACATGAGAGAGCTGCCTCCGGATAGGAGAGGGTTACCACCTGACCGACGAGATTTACCACCAGCCAGAAGAGATTTGCCTCCAGACAGAAGAGATTTGCCACCCGAAAGAAGAGATTTGCCACCAGACCGTAGAGATGTACCTCAAGACAGAAGAGAAATTCCTCCAGATCGAAGAGATATGCATCTGGATCGAAGAGATATTCCTCCTGATCGAAGGGATGTGCCTCTGGACAGGAGAGAGATGTATCCAGATCGAAGAGAAGCATCACCAGGAAGAAGCAGGAGGGATCTTCCTCCAGACAGAAGAGACAGCCGCCCACCCCTAAGAAGGGGGTTTTCACCAGAAAGAAGGGATCACCTCTCAGACAGGAGGGACGGTCGCTCATCACCTGGTCATCATGATGATCCATATGACAGAGATAGAAGAGATGCACATGGTCGTCCAGATCCCTACTATGATCGACGTGATGATTATCGAAGATACGATTCCTACAGCCACGGTTATGATGACTATCCACCCTCAAAGCGACCACGTTCTGATTATGATGACAGGGATAGTTACAATAGCAAACCTGTTCAAGCTCCCACAGATTGTGTTATTCTTGTTATCAACAAACAACAAAGGTAGGTGGGAATAACAACAAACAAAAATATAATTATGTTAACTGAACAACAAACATATCATTTTATATATGTTAGTGGGAACATTTTGTAAAGCACTTCTCTTAACCAACAACTTTTTTAATTGAAGCTTTTGTGTCAGGTTTACTTCTGATGTGGAAGTGGGGTTTTAAGGGTTGTTTAATCAACTGTCTTTAGTTTATGCATTTGTGAACATCAATATTTCAAATAAACCTTTGAATAGAAAGTGAGTATTGTTTTGACACAAAGTTTGTTCATCCTTGAGAATTATACAGTATTTACAACAAATTTTTAAAAAACAACGCTTTCTACCTAATTTGTATTAAGTTGTCAAGCTCAAACCATTTGTTGCAGAGGATATGCAGAGATGGTTGAGAGGCGACTACGGAGCCTTGGGTTGGTTGTGGAGCACCAGTATCTAGGAACAGTTGCTCTTACAGAAACATTAGATGAGGTGGCTCGTCGTGGCATCCTCTATGCTGTTGTTGTTACCAGTCAACACGAGGTGCATCGTTCTGTTACAGTCAATATTCTGCATGGCACCCCACAAGGTAAGCTCCACCATACACAAATGTACATGTATGATATTAAAGAATGAATGAAACTTCAAAAAAACATATTCAAAATTGTTTACTGTAACTTCAGATTTAAATTTAAGAATCAAGATACTTAACTTAAAACAATTAATGTCAGTTTTGTTTCAAAACCATTGCAAGGATTATGGCATTATGCGCTAGTGCGGACCTGCATAATCGGCCATCCCCGCATAATCCCGCGTAATTTGTCAATTAAATCAATATATGTGACTGTCCATGCGAAAACCTGTTTAAGCGCACCTTGAGCGCGAATGCGTGTGAACTAGTATGAACATGTTCAACCAAAAATGCAGGTGAACGAAGTAAGATGTGAACGCACACGCCATTTTTAGGCCAAAGCAATAACTTGACCGCGTTTATCTTTCATTGCTTTCGAACAGTTTGATTCAGTAATCAATCAAAGCAAGCATGATGCTATGCACACGAAAACGAAAACAGCCCTTTGTGGTTTGCCTCTCTTTTATCATGCGATCCGCTGTCACTTGTCAAATTGTCACATTTCCCAATTTCCAGTGATTTCGGTGAATTTGGTTTAAAATCAAGCTAGAGCGATTTGTTGGCTCGTCGTGTTTGCAAGTTGTGGCTTTACCAAACCAAAGGAAGTCGTAACTATTGTTGATCATGAAACTTGCATCAATCGATTCACTCCCGGGAGTCACTAGAACACGGAACTTGCATTAATTAATTTTGTCGTGTATACCTCTCCTCGCCGAGTTTTCAAATTTATTTTACACTCAAAGTCAAGTTTAATGTTTGCAAGTTTAACTGTTGCTGACCATTTCTGTGCGCCGGAGCATCAACTTCCTGTTTGTAACTTTTACATGTATTTTTATAATGAAGTCGTGTGCTGTGCATTTTCGGATTGTTTACATGTTATAATTGCTGGTTTCGGTCGATGGTCTGCAACTCGCCTCGCTTCGTCGAATTTCAAAAAAAAACTTGCTAGTTTATTGTGATTAATTCGGTTCTTCCATGTTTATATTTAAAAACTATAATATTTCACTTTGATTACTGCGTGAATGACTACATGTATCTGACTGACAAGATTTTGTTCAATCGCCTTGTGACTTGTCAGTTGCGGTTAAAGTTCAGTGACCAAATTGAGCTTTTGATATTTCATGGCTGCATGCTGTGAATGCAGGAATTTCATTTGAGTTTATTCATTTGAAATTTCGGATCAGAACTGTGCAGTACGGGTTTACATTGTATAACACTCGCAGATAAACATGCACATTGACCAAACCGAAGTGGTTTTCGAAGATCCAGCGGATGCCAACTAAAATCAATGGACAATAAGTTTTGGAGTTTTTAAAAGATTTTCGCGTCCCCTTCCTATATAAGTCATTATTAGTGCTGTATAACTAGAGCTTCAAAGCAACTGTGCAGTTCCATGCACAAGAATTTTTGGGTTTTTCCCAAACATTCATGAGAATTCACGCAACTGCCCATGGCTCGGCCCAGGTCCCAAGTGTTTGTAGCAGCCCTTCTCCAAGATGGCAGACTTTTACGGGAAGCGCTTTTTTACCATAACGCTGAACATTATTGGTAAGAATCATCAATCAGTAATGCGTAATATTATATTTATTTATAAAAAGAACCAAAACAGCTGAGTTATCTAAGTGAAATTAGTCATGTTTTTGGTTTTAAGCGATGATGTCATCCCGCATAATTTTCTGCATAATTCATGTGTTTTCCCGCATAATGGTCTGTAAAAATTCCACATAATTTTGATTTTTTCCCCGCATAATGCCATAATCCCTGCCATTGCTGAAACAGATAGTAGTGGTATATGTAGACTGCTTAGTTTATTTAGAAGTGAAAGAAAAAGGAGTAAATAAAGGTGTGCTCCCACCAGGGAAAGAAACAGAGGTGATGTACTGTATTTATCCAAGGCAATGTGTTATGCAAGTTTTCTTCAGAAATTTTGCCTTCAAAATTGAGATGTGCATAATTGCATGAAAACCATACTTATAAAGAAGAAAGCCACTGGCCATAGGATTTCATGGTAATGATCATTTCCCATAACATACATGTAATGTGACATTGCCAAGCTACAGTAGAAAAGTGAGAAACAAAGATTTGATTCCTACATGTATTATCATTGTAACTACTCATAATTATTGACAGCAAGAATACAAGCATTTTTGTGGCAAAACATGCAAGTCAGTGTTCAATTCTGTGACTTCAGAAATCCGACATTCCGCCATAATCTGAAGTGAACAATAGAGTACACGTACTGGTTTTTAAAATTATTTGTTTTGCTGGTCCATCTGCCCTCCCCCCCCTTCCCCTCATCATTTTGTAATCCTACCATTTCAGAGTGCATTGCTTGTGTTTTTAAGTGTGCAAAGCATTTTGGGGCAGACTGCCAAGATTGTTCTACTGAAAATAAAAGCGTGCATTGAATGATTGCAATATCTTGACTTACAGTATTTTGCAGTTTGTATTTTACCTGGTAATCAACAGAATAATTTTTTTATTCCTACCAGCTTTGATAATATACATTGTACAATATAAATATTTTGCTCATTTGAAAAGTTTATTTGTTTTGTTTGAAGGGAGTTTTAGGAAATTGTGTGCTCTTGTTTATCTTGTTTCTTAAAGTCAAAAAATGTAGAAACGTCATCTTATTCCTTTGTTTTTTTCTACCATTCAGTCCATACTTGAACTTGTGTCAGTTGCAATGTTTGAAAAAAAATAACCTCAGAAGGAACGAAAGATACAAAGTCTTGTCTTGTCTTTTAACACTGTTGATCTGAAATGAAAAGTTTCATTTAACAAAGGATCACCCAGATGTTACCTCATCCATAAAAAATTGCATTAATTTATGCAATACAATTTTACTGTAAAATCCCACACTAAAGCCCTGGACTTATATATTAAATGTGTTAGGGGTTATAATTTGGGGAGGCTTATCTGGGGGAGTTTATACCGGTACATGTTAGAGGTATAAAAAAACATATCAAAATGAACAGATACTATCTCAAAAAGAAAAAAAAAGACTAAATATATTCTATGACTGAAGTGTCACCCTAAAACACAGTTTTGTGAGTCACAACAACAAGTTAAAACAGGTTTTGATAGAAATTCTTGGAATACTCTTTTAGTATCTTTAATAATTATGACTAAAATTATTGCTCCAAGCTCCATTCATTTTGCACTGTTAGTAACTTGCTAGTTTGTGTCTGGGGGGGAGGGGGGCTTATAACCAGAATGTTGTTTTTGTTAGCAGGTAGATGGGCCTATCTAGGGGAGGGCTAAGAATGTGGGGGAGTGGGGGGGGGGGCTTTAGAATGGGATTTTACATCAGCCTGATTTGGAAATAGATGAAGGAAATATAAGTGGCTGTAAAAATTCTTGGTGAGACATTAAACACAACAAAGTTTATTACTTGTTATTTATACTGTTCTGACCAGACTTGGCTTGTGCGTGTTTTAGCACAGTTTCTCAAGTTGACATTAGAATGCTTGAGTTCATATTCTGTATGAGATTGTGTTAAAATGACCTTTAAATTTAACTAAATGTAATTTTTTAACATGTACTGTCCAACTGACCAAATTTACATAGAATGTCATCAAGATCATCAACTGGAATGTTCAACAAGTCTCATACTTTTACACAACCAAGTGTTGACCTGGCAAAAACATGCATGGCTGTACTTTTTGTGGTTTTGCTGACTTCTTTCATCTGACTTTTATAAATACCACTTCTGTTTTCTGTTGAACTCCGATGTTCTTTGATTTGGTTGGGTTTTTTTTGAATTTTTTTTTGTGTTGTCATTAATCCAGCAAAGATTCATGGATGCAGTCCAACATTTTAGATCCAAAGCCTGCAGTTTTGACAGTAATGCTATACATTGTAAGCTGTGTGCATTTTGTTAAGTCATGTTTTTCTTCTTTTGAGAAAATGAAAATGGTATTCCTTGGGTTGCTTAAATGGTACTGCGAGTTTGGGGTTTTTGTCCAGAAGGATAATATTTGCTCAGAAAGTAACTAATTAATAATTTGTAGTGTGAACATTAACAGATCCAGCCAAATGTCTCTACAGATACCTACACTTGTTTTTACTTAGTTTACACATGATGTACATGACATAATTATTATGGTTTTTAGAGATTACCAGAAAGACTCCAGACCTGTATCAACGAATGCCCATTGTTATAGGGGGATGCGATTTCTTGCTGCACTGTGATATTTAATCTGTGTCATTCAGTTGAGGCCAAGCGTTAGTCGCGATGAGCAAGCTTCACTTTTGTAGTCCTACAGTACTATGCAACTTTTGGTCATGTCGTTTAATGGCACCACTCTTTACCTTTTGCTGCTTTGTATCTTCCGTTGCAAAGGTAAAAGTTAACATGTCACTTTTTGAGGATTGATTAAATCTTCATGCATAACGGCTTAATGATAACAGACTGTCGCAGCATGAGGTCCTTTGTTTTGGTTTGAGTAGAGACCTCAGTTCAAAAGCTAAAAAATAATATGGATTTTTAGACTCAAGATTCCATAAAGAAAATGCTGTTTTTTTAAGAAAATTGCAATCCTTCTCTTCCATACTCCACTTTTACTTGTCAGTGTTTGATTGTGTGAAAATGAGTGACTGTGTATGGTTCAGTTGGAAATGATAAAATAAAATTAACAATATCAATTGAGAAACCCATTTTAGTGAACAGTCATTAAGTGTATTAATATTATAAACAGTATATTTTGTACCAGAATTATTGACAGTGGTTCTTTTTTTGTCAAAGTGTCCCACTTGCTGATTATTAAATATATTGTGAATTACATGTAAGTCACTTATTCAACCAACAGCTGTAATACACTGTACGTCTACATTTATTAATACCTTGATAAAATGGTTATTCACCATATTTTGTTCTCAGGGACTGTGTGAAGACATCTCATTTGTGTTTGAGTTATATGGGATAATGAAAATTTTCTATCTATTGTTTTTGATTTTGTTGATTTCAATAAGGAAACTTTAGTAGTTCTACCTACAGTACATCTCCAATTTAGAAGAAATGCTGGTCCTTTAATTACCTCATTATGAGTGGCCTGTTGAGCCCCTACATTTTATAGTTTATCTATTAATAATTGCAATCAGCTGGTCATACTTCAATGTTTATCTTAACAAAGTGACTGCTTTACTAATTGGTTAAGTGAATATTGAAGATTGCAGTAGTACAGTGTGTTCATACATTGTTTGGGCAATAACATTTATTTAAAAGATTAACTCCTTTGTCTTACTCTAAATTTTTATTCAGTCTAAATGATTGGTTTGGGCAGGAGGTAGAGTATTTATAATAGAGTTAAAGCAGCTTATACAGTGTAATTGGCAGGGATGAACTTGTAAGCATGTTGGCATTTGGCTAAGAGCTATGCCCAACCAATCTGTGTTTTTATTTGTTTGTTATTAGCAGGTAAAAAGGTTATAGTTCATGCAAAGTTTACCTTTTTTCTGGTATTAATCTTTTTTACTACCACGGGATCTGGGGAGTAAATTTAAAGTCTTTTCGTAGTTTGTATGATCCCTGGAAATCCTTGAATCCTTGAATTTCAAGGCCTTGAAAACCCTTGAAATGTGACTCTGGTCCTTGAAACTGACTCGTGCTCTATAAAAGTTTTTTAGCTGATCTTCATATAACCTACTTGCCAAGTTGATAAAATATGAGGTGGGGCACTGTACAGTGAAGCCCTCTCCCCCCCAAAAAAAAATGCCTCCTCTAATAACTTCTATAAAATGGATAATACGGACAATAATGGACATTTCGGCTCGGACCCAGATACTAGATAATTTTGTTTTCAACACTGGTCAGTCATTATTCACTGCATTAAAATTTTGCTTGGCTGCTTTTTGTTAAAGTAGATTATTTTTTTACCGGTTTCATTGTTGGTAGGCACGTTTTCATGTTCTTGGTACTTGGAGATTACACCTCAACTCTTTCGGTTTTGGTTGCTTTGACATACAGACACCTAGTTATAACTTTCCTTTGTTGTCACTGTGCTACATGTTAATCAAACTTCAGAGTAAAATTAATACTGTACCTTAGGGCTGATCAAGTCCACTCAGTGTATCCACAGTGAACTACTTAGTTCCAGACTTCAACTTGTAATGATTGTTAATCAGAACAGCTGCTTACAGCCCCTTTCAATAATTATTAAGTAACGTGCACGCAGCAAATATTTGTGTAAAATTTCTTTGATTTGTTTTCTTATGATCTGTAACACAGCGAAAATTCAACTTCCTTTCATCCCTTCAGTGTCCACATGAATGATACTTTACATAAGATTGTTCAATTCATTGCACAAACGATGTGCATATTTGATTTGTCGTTTTTACCATATTAAACTACAAATTGATTTTATTTCAGAAGTAGAGAAAACGTTACCATTTGTATTCAATTAAATTGTACCCAATGTTGCACACACAATATATCTGACTCAATCAAAGGAAGTGTCCTAACTTTGGATGCCCTCGTACATGTAAACCCTAGCTATGAAAAATTGTTTCCCCTGGTGTTGTGTTTGCTGGTGCTACTGAACTTCCGTTATTTGCATTGCGTGCCATTCAGTTAAGATCGTGAAATACACTGCAGCTCTGTAGAGTCGGCTTTTATAGAGACCGCAGTGCAGTACATTTGTTTTATACCAGTGCATGTTTTTGTTGTGGCATATTTTTTGTGGTGCATTTATTTTGAAGCTGCTCATTTGTGGTTTTTTTGGTTTTTGGAGACAGGCAAAGACATTTAGCAGGAAGAACTGAGTAAAGCTTTAGTCCTCCCACTTTTTATACCAAATGACAAAACTAAAGAGTAAGGTTATTACCAACAATCTCTGGCTTAGAACAACAATGGGAAGAGCTTGGAGCATGCCTCCAAGCCCTCCAACAGCTAGGAATGTCTTGCTACAATCATTTTAGCCAAAACACTACTAATTGAAAGCTGCTCGACAAACCCTAAAGATGAAGATTCCTGTGTTATTGTCCTAAAATTGAATGGCAACTTGTATATTTTCGTATCACTTTCTGATGAATTATATTTCAAAAAAACGTTTTTTTTCATTGATTATCTACTTTTTGAAAAAAGCTCTTACATTACAATTCATTGAAATGCCCTCTATCTTCCTTTGCTTTATTTTTTGCCTTTTTTGGATGTATATGTCAATGTTTTTTATATTTTTATATACAGAGATCATGTACATGGTAGCTCTTTGCAAGTTGTCCTTACACATACATTGTTAGAATCTTTTGTTTTTGTAATAAAGTTTGTAAAGCTACTTGGACTTTTTCAAGGATATGTGTGCTGTTTGAGTTTAAGTTTATTATTAACAATAATAATTGTTTTTATTATTATTAATAAATAAATTAATACTGATTGAAAAATGATAGAGTCAATCAATATCTGTCATAGTTGTATGTTTGTGGTTCCTGGAAATGTCTCCTGTCATACATGTATGTGTGTATCTGAGTTTTGATATCCGGCATAGTGAAAAGTAAAAAACAAGAAATATAACATACTCTGTACAGTTTTTGTTGTGATAGTCTCGGCATTCAGTGGTTCTTTTTGCTGCAAATGATATTTGGTTGGGTTTCTAGTAGTTATACCTGCAGGTAAATGAGCCTTCTGATGAACATCAAAGAAATCTTTTTATCCGCATGGTTCTGGTATTGAAAGCAAAAAATAGTTATTGTCTGTCACGCTTACATTTATAATTAAGTTTCAAGTGCAGATACATGTAACTGTTGGAATATATAAAAACTTACACACTGACAGTGCTTCATCTTGCAACTGAACATCTGGTCAGTACTAATAACAATTAATAATAATAACAATAACAGTAATACTTGGGTCGTTTTTGCAAGATTAAATTACTTGTCCTATGTTACATTTAGTTTAGCATTAACTTGCAGCACTTTTAACAAAATATTATATCGTTCGTCACAAAGTTATCTGCCACTGTTTTTTTTGGTTCAATCATTTCAAAGCAAGAAGCACCATTTTGATAGCAAGAAACTGTAACTTGCAAATGAGTAATCTGTAAACAAGATTACTATGGTATACTCCTGCTTGTTAAAACATTTGCTCTTTCTGTTGTTGTAAACAGATGTTTGTTGATGCAAGTGGATTGTCAGCTTTTGAAGAAAAGCTTCACCTTATCAACTTTTTAAAAAAGCAATTGTGCTTGTCGAATCCATTTTTCCACCATTGACTAAACAGCCCTCGCCTTTTTTAAAAAAAAATTTGGTACAATCCATTTTGAACTGCAACTGGACATTGCTTTTGGCTTTCGTCTGCACAGAAGAACATGCTAGTCAAGATTTTTAAAATGGGGACAGAGGACATTTTTCCAGAGGTTTCTTTTTGTGTGTTTACTCAAATATACTCATTTTATTTTTACACAGAGCACAGGAATATGCCTCTCGAGGATGCTATTAAGCTTGTGGGGCAAAATTTTGATCAGTATATGGCAGATCTTCGTGAGCGCTCTCAAAAGCAGCCAGGTTTAGCTGATACTGGCTCAGTTTCCTCTAGTAATAGCGGGGCTGTTGAGAAGCCCAGTGTTACTGCCAGTAGTAGTACGCCAACAACACAAGCCACGGTCAACACAGATGTTGGCCAACTGCTAAGTGCTGCCGCAGCTGGGAAATCCCTCACAGCCAGTGAATTGTCCAAACTGATCAGCAGTTTGTCTCAGCAACAACAAAAGCTTGGAGCTTCCGAACCTGCAACTTCTAATGGATCAGGAGGTAATTACTTCAACCACCTTTTTGAGTTTTTTAAACCTGGGAGGACAACTTTCAAAGAACGTGTTTTGGACAACTCGTCCTGGATTTTGTATTGCTTGCTCAGCTTCATCTTGCAAGTTTTCTTGCATTTTTTTACATCCACGCCTTTTTGGTCTTGCCAATCAGCCATTGTGTTTTTGATTATTGGTGTTGCACGATCTTGCAAACTTGCAATATTTTGCTAGTTTCAAATTTACAAAAGAAACATCTAAAATTGTTGTGTACAAATGAACACACATAAGCACACACAGACACGCACACACATTCAAATGCATAAAGATTTTGAAATGTAAGAAATACCTGCATAAGTTCTCTAATGGCAATTTGGACCCAGCTGGCAATTGTACAAACGCAACTCTTTTATCTAGGTAGGACTTGCTTCAGCAGATTACATGTATGTGTGGTATATATAAATGATTTTTCTGTACTTTTCTGTTTTTGTGTTAAAAAAATAGTTAATTATACTCGGTGAAACAGGATTTTCTTGGCTTGCAAAAGCTCTCCCCTTTTAAAATCACCAGATGTTAGGTCACAAAATTGGCAACTGCCATGAAAATTGACCTTCCTAACCACCATGTTGTTTTGGTCATGTCGACGACCGTATGAGTTGCAACTTTGGCCGTAGACACATCTACATGCACTACAAAGGAAATGTCACTGGTTCAAACAGGCTTGTCATTTTGACAATATTTTGGAATTCAGAGTATTGGAGATTGAGAAAAATGCATCTGTGTGTTCAAAGAAATGCAGACACCACTCTTCTGTTCAGAACTTTTTATTTAATAATTTATCTGGCATAACTATTACTTTTGGTTGGAAGCTAAGCAGATTGTGCAAGAAAAGGGAAAGTAAAGAATTCAGCAACACCACACAATGCAATTCAGTACAGAACGGTGCAATACAATACAATGCAATGCAATACAATACAATGCAACACTATACAATGCAATACAATACAATGCAATGCAATGCAATACAACACTATACAATGCAATGTTATGTAATACACGGCAATGCAACACTTTACATGCAAAACAGTAATAATTGAATTTATAAAAAGCCAAACTATAAAAACTTAATTTTGTTTATATTTATAGGTCAAATCTTAAAGTCAATCTCTATGTTTTATTGACTATATTTTGTTTTGCCTTGGGATCTCAAGCTACTGGCATGGAAAATGCTCATATGTATTTTTAGAAAGAGCAATTTTTAAAGTTAAGAAGTCACTCAAAATTAACACTTTTTGAGCTCCTGATGTTGAAATGTTTTTTGCTAGAAAACCCAAGCTAAACAAGCGTGAATTGGCAGTTATGTAATCTATATGGCAGGGTTTATATTCAATGAGATTGGCAGCTGTCAATCATAGTCATATCTCAAACACTTAATATATTTGATTGTTAGCTTCTTTAAGAACAAGAATGCCAAATTTCGAATTTTTTTCTCAGTTTCTTGTGGTTGGCTTGCAAATCTGTTCAGTGTTTCATTTTAATTTAACTGGGACAGGACATGCTTTGATTTCAATTACCTATAACGTTGCAGCTGTCAAACAATGTAAATTTGCAAAAGACATATATAAAAAAATTAAGAATTTGTCAAAAAAAACCCGTTAAGTCAGTCGGTTTTTCAGTTTTTAAAACATTCACATTGAAAAACTATGAAGACTAGTTTTTATCATCATGACCAATTTTTAAAAACAATTATTTATCCAGTATACTTTTTAAAGCGGAAACTTTATGTTTACCTACCACAAATGATTGAAAATTTGAATTAATGTACAAACAAAAAACGCAAATTTTGTAATTTTTTTCCTATATGAAAAGGATTCCAAAGATGTGAGCTGTGTACTGAGTGAAAACGAAATTCATCACATAACAAACCTTTGTGGTGTTTTATGTATTAATTACATTTCTTGAATGTTCAGAGGAAACGCCAAAACTCGGCGCAATTCTTCATTTCCAGTTGGGCAAAAAACTCTTTTGTAACTTCGTTTTCATAACTGTGCATAAAAAGCACTTGCGGAATTTTTTTTGTAATTTCATTTGTTATTTTCAGGCTTTTTAAGAGATCACAAACTTTAAGAAAATAATACTGCCCATTGATTGTAGCATTTGTCACTTTAGATTGAATTCATCACTTTTTCTGTTCTTACATTTTTTGTCATTTTGCGAACAAATTTTTGGTTAGGATTGACAAGTCAGAGTAGCCAACCTCCAGCTGATCCGCAGTCAATTGCAAAACAACAAGCTGACCTGCAAGCGAAGATTCTGAGTATACTTAACCCTGGAACGTCGGGAAAGAGCTCCTCGGTCACTCAAAGTAGTTCAACAGTTTCTGCAAGTAAATCATATGGAAGCATTCCCTCTGGATCAGTGTATGGTACTTCATACAGTACCAGTGCCGCACAGCCTGTAGGGACTTTGTATTCTGCGGCAACGACCACCACAGTTACCGGTGCCCCAAAGTCATCTTATTCTTATGCTGCGTACGGTGCCGCTTCAGCGGCACTCGCATCTCAGACACCGTCCGCTTCAGCACCCTTGTTTCCTGCAGCAACAGCTGTTGCAGCTAATTCAGGAACCAATGTCACAGGTTATGGAATAACATCGGGAGCAGCTTCTTCCTTGACTCAGATCCAACCAATCATGCCTGCTACTGCTCTGCCAAGACCTTCCGGGGTTGTCGCGGCTGGTGGAATTTCCTCATATGTGTCTGCTGCACCTCCTGTCACTGCACCACAGTATGCTGTTCCTCAAGGAAGTCAGTACAGCAAACCTGTCGTTTCTGTTATGACAAAGCCTCCAGTTCCCGCTGCCCTCACTGCGTTTTCATACGGCAGCACAGCTACCTCTGGTGGTTATGCAGTACAAGCCACAACATCTCATGTCGCAACTGCCAATCCGATCAATCAACAGTCCCAGGTTCTGCGTCAGCCAAGTGCTGCACAACACACGACACCAGTTTTCAGGAATGCAGGGACTTCAGCTAGCGCTGCTCTTGGAACGACAACAACCCCTGGCACTGTTACAACGCAAGGAGCTCTGTCCGCCCGCGGCGCTACTGCAACAAGAGGGTCCCCACTGACACGAGGAACAACACCCACACGGGGGACCCCCCACACACGGGGGGCCACACCCACACGGGGGACCCCACCCACAAGGGGGACCCCACCCAAAAGGGGTGCCCCACCTACAAGGGGTGCCCCACCCACAAGAGGGTCCCCACTGACACGAGGTACAACACCTACACGAGGGACCCCACCCACAAGAGGAACCCCACCCACAAGAGGGGCCCCACCCACAAGAGGGGCCCCACCCACAAGGGGTGCCCCACCCACAAGAGGGCTTACACCAACACGAGGCACTCTTTCTGCACGCGGTTCAACACCAACACGTGGAGGTGCTACAACAAGGGGCGGTGGTCAGCAAAGCCAGTCTCCGCAATCCTATGACCATCAGCGAATGCAGAATAACCGAGGTGGTTTCTCAGGGAGAGGCAGTGCTCCAGTGCGTGGTGGACCACCACGTGGTGCTCCTGGTGGGCGTGGTGGACCCAATGGTCCCCCCAGGGGGGCACCGGGTAGTAGAGGTGGTCCTCCAGGGAGGGGAGGTATGCCAGGAAGAGGTGCACCACCTGGGCGTGGTGGGCCACCTGGTAGCAGGGGAATGCCACGTGGGGGACCACGACCAAGAGGTAGCCCGATCAGTACCATCATGGGCCGAGGAGGTATGGGACCCCGGATGGGTCCACCACAGTACCAAGGGTATTGAGACTTTTGGAAAGCAACGGAGTTAACTGAAAAGAAACAAAAACTTGTAACAAAAAATACTGTGTAAGACTGTGCATCTGGCTGTTCTTTTTGTAGCTTTTCAGAACTGAATTCTTTTACAGCAAATCAATGTGCGCAATCCAGCCTTACATTAGTTATCAAGACGTTTGCTAAAGTTTTATTTATGCCATTTTACAATACATGACTGGCATTTTAATGGTGAATTGTTACTATCTTCAATCAGCTATGTGGCCAGTGTAGTTGTATTGTTAAGCAAATATTGCATGCTTTATGCAACAATTATTGATGGATACAAAACCTATTAATTGTCAAAAGGGACTTGCGTTTGTCAAGAGTAGAGGTGAGCACGTGTCACTTTTAAAACTACTGGCTGTACTAGTAAACACTTTACATGCTATACGCCTTTATAGGTTTGCCACAGAATCACACATTTCCTTAACGGGTTGATTGCCTACTATTTTGTACCGTATTACAGTATTGATTACTGACGACCTGTAGAGACATCAATCTTTGGATTTTGGATTTAACGAGTACCACGAGATTTTACAAGCACCGAAGGCATGAGCCCACACCCCAGAAAAGTTTCAGCAACTATAGCTTGTGCAGATGCGGAATCAACTGTATATCAAGTTACACTTTTTTTGCCATTGCTTGATTCCACACGCAAGCAATTTTGGAGAAGAAAACTAGCACTACTCGGCTCTTGTAAGTCTTGTCTTATTGTCAAAATGTGACCGATGCTCAAACAGAGGCAAGATATGGGTTAGAGAATTCTTGTGGAATTTTTCAGGTCTTAAATGTGTTTGCGAACTTATTTTAAAGATAAATACTTGAGCAAAAATTTTCTTTGTTCGACCTGCTGTAAGTATTATTGTAGTATGCATAATATTTGCTCCGTAACACTGGAGAGCGTGAGGGCGCCCTTAAGTGCGTTAGCCTCGCGTCCAGTGCAGAAGAGTTGACCTTTCAGTAAACTGTACAGTCTTTGTGATTTCCTTTATTGTACACAGTTTAACAGCAAAAATGTATTATTTCTTAAGGTTGTCATATGCTTTGGAGTTTGTAAGACATGGCCATCTCTGTTCTTTCCCTTGGTTGTCCAAAACCTCAAATGGTATGAAAATTTACCTTGATGCTGTGTGAAAAAGAAACTTTAATTCCTTTTATAGGTTCCTTGTGTAATCAACAAGCCCGAAAACATCTTTTATTGAAGTAGAGTATTATCTATGTATAGTCTACCTTACTAGTAACAATGACATCCAACAAATAAAAGCTCCAAGTTGTACTTTCACTGGTGTCTAATTGCTTAAAAGAAATTTTCATAAACAATTTTAAGAGTTGAGTGACAGACTAACTTGATGGGCCACGATAACTAAAGAGAATGAGTTTATAAACCTCAACCATTTATTACAAAATTGCACCAAACTTTCCTGAAGCTAACAAGAACAGGGATTTTAAGTTTCCAATCGAAAATTATTTTCAATTAAATTGGAAAAGTAGGAAGAGCTTTGTTTTAAGATGTTAGGACGTTTGTGTGATGGCGTCATACAATAAAACTACCACGGTACTTTGCCAACTTTATTTTGTAAGTTAATTGGTATCGATTGTTTTATCCTCGTAAGAAAATATAAATAATTATAAGGAAGAAAACGTAAAGGATTCTGGTAGCTGTAGTTAAAGGACGCCATTATGTAATTTTCCTGTCTTTTGCTTTGAATGCAAAGCCCTTTGGGAGTCTCTACCTTAACAGTTTGGAGAGTTAAACCAAGTAAGTTGATTTGAAAATCAAGACACTGAATTTCTGGGAGATAAACATTGCAAAAACTTGTAGTTCTGTGTGTCAGGAGAGTAAGTCGGAGGTGTGATTCAGGGGTGTGTGTGTGTGTGTGTATAAATATTGCAGTATATTTAGGAAATAGTGACATTTGGGGTGTTGGCCCTTTTTCAGAACATTTGGAAAAGATATTAAAACAATTTCTACCAAACTTGAGAGTGAAACACACATGAACTTTTGAGTTAAGCATTTATTACATTTTGGTGTGTGTGGCTTATTTGGGTGTTTGTTGTTTGCAAGCCGGCCGCTTGACGTATCCTCAATCAGTCAATGCTTAAGTTTGCGCTGCATTATGAAGCTTGGTTGTAAAGAGCATATACTACTACAGTCAAACCCCGCCTTACGGCCACCTTGTTAATAACGGTTACCTCGTTTTTACGATCACTTTTTCTTGGCTCGGAAAACGGCCATACATTTTCTTACAAAAAAAAAACGTTAATGCGGTCACCCGTTTACACGACCAACGGCCGCATCTTGAAATCCCAAGTAGTACAGTCCTTTATAACTTAACCCCATTAAGACGACCACTCGCGCTAAATTTTAGTAGGAAATGAAAATCATGGACATGAGACTGGGAATCGAGAGATTGGCATCGTTCAATGATGTATAATGTCAGAGAGCTCAGAACCTCCATTTTCAGAACGATAAGAAACCGAGTGTGTGCTTGTTTGGTATTTTCGACGTTTTATTAGCCGATTTTTAGCAGGTTTCAAGTACTGTTTACAATTATAATCCACACTCCAGTTAATTATTTTTTAAAAAGAAAAGTTGCTCAGAAAGTGTGATTACGATGTATTCGTCCTGGCGACCCTTAAGTCGAGAAATTTGACCCTGCCCCGTTAATACGGCCAAATTTTTTTTTTTGGTCCGTTGGTGGCCGTATTAACGGGGCGCCGCTGTTAAAACTTTTTTTTTGCCTACCATCAGTGCATTATTCATAAAGGAGTTGTAGTGGGGTGTGGAGAAGCCGCTTGTGGGGAGTTAAATGTTTTATAGAAAAGTGTGGGAAATCACTCACAGTGTACGAGTTATCGTGGATGTGATGAAATCACCAGTAACGTGCGAGGTGAAGTTGATGAATGAGGAAGGTGCATTGTGCAAGGGACAGAAAATGAGTTATGTGGGGTAGGGTGGGGGTGTGGGGAAACCATTCTCAATGTGCGAGTTGGAAGGGTGTGGAGAAATAAGTCGAAATGTGCCGAGGGCCGTGAATCTGGAATGTGGAAAAAACACTCGCAATGTGCATGGGGCAGTGAATGAGTCGTAGATGGGTGAGAAAACCACCCGCTTTGTGCGAGGTGCAATGGGTGTGGGGAAATTTTTCGCATTGTGCGAGGGATAATGAAAAAGTTACAAGGGTGTGGATAAGTCACTGCAGTGCGTGAAGGGTAGTGAGTAAGTTTTAGGACGGTAGGGAAATCACTCGCGATGAGCGAAGGCAATACATAAGAATGAGTTGTAGCAGAGTTTTAGCGCTCGCTGTGCATGCAAGGGGCAATGAGTCAGAAGGGCGCGGGAAGTCTCTCGCCATGTGTGAGGGACAATGAATGAATGCTGAAGAAGGGTGTTCGCGCACAGTGTGCAAGGGACAGTGAGTCAAAGTCACTCGCCATGCGTGAAGGGCAAGAAGCGAGTGCTGAATAAGGGTGTTCGCGCGCAAGGGGCAGTGAGTCACGAGAACGCGGGAAGTCACACGCTATGCGTGATGTGCTGAAGAAGGGTGTTCGCGCGCACGGGGCAATGAGTCGGGAGGGTGCGGGAAGTCACTCGCTATGCGTGAAGGACAGTGAATGAATGCTGAAGAAGGGTGTTGGTGCGCAAGGGGCAATGAGTCGGGAGGGTGCGGGAAGTCACTCGCTATGCGTGAAGGACAGTGAATGAGTGCTGAAGAAGGGTGATGGCGCGCAAGGGGCAATGAGTCGGGAGGGTGCGGGAAGTCACTCGCCATGCGTGAAGGACAGTGAACGAATGCTGAAGAAGGGTGTTGGTGCGCACGGGGCAATGAGTCGGGAGGGTGCGGGAAGTCACTCGCTATGCGTGATGGACAGTTAATGAGTGCTGAAGAAGGGTGTTCGCGCGCAGTTTGCAAGGGACAATGAGTCGAAGTCACTCGCTATGCGTTAAGGACAAGAAACGAGTGCTGAAGAAGGGTGTTGTCGCGCAAGGGACAGTGAGTCAGGAGGGTGCGGGAAGTCACTCGCCATGCGTGAAGGACAGTGAATGAGTGCTGAAGTAGGGTGTCTGCGAGAGCAATGAGTGGTACTTTGTATACTGAATTAACATACCTAAAATTGTAATGTTTTGCAGGACTAACGAAAAGATCTCGGATAGGTTTGGGTGAAGACTCAAGCCAAGCATAAGACTTACAATGTGTGTTAAACGTTAAAACGGAGTTGCCTCGGCTGATCCCAAAACTATTTATCCATAAATTATGGAAGGTGGAGATAACTTGAAAAATATCTTTCATGGTTATATGAGAAACAAACGGTTTTATAATATTGATCTTGTGAAACGATCCGACTCCTCAGAGCATTGTCGATATAAACTTGAAGGACTTAATGGCACTTTGTATCAAACGTTATCAGAGTTTGTGAACCAATACAGTCGGCGTTTTTCATCAACATATTTGTATTACGTTTTCTACGGACGTGATATAGGAAGATTCTTGAGACATCAATCATAAAACCTTGTCAAAATTTCATTTACTGAATTCGACCAGTTATCATGTTCAAAACATTAAACAAGTCAACGCGAACTTATGTCCAGAATATGTTCACTGCTCGTGACTTTTATATCTGAAATTCTGAGGGTATTCTGCAAGTTTTGAGTATTATGGAACTGTTTTTTTGGAATGAGCTCCCATCCGAATTGTGTAATTCGTGACCCTCAACAAGCTTAAGGAAAGGTATAAATGACTTGTATTCATCAACGTTCGCCCACACGGCAAACTTGTAAAGCAGCATTTTAGAGTTTGTATTGTCTTCTTATACCGATGTTTTTACCTTGTTTCTTTGTCTGTGCCTACCACTGTACATACGCCACGTGCAGAAGGTCAGTAACAGATGGTTGTCATATCTGCATCAAGAACTCGGAACATACAATTCCGGACGTCCATTATCGTTCCATCTTATCAAAATATTGGTAACGCAATGCGAATTATCGAAAACGGTACATTGGGCCGATAGTGTTCCATGATGGGCTCCAAATCTTGCTGAACGAGAAAATACACAGCCGTTCAAATGAGTAACTTTATTTCTGCTATCTAAATAGTCATATCGAACTGGCTATGCACGTGTTAGAAAGTTCACCTTTTTTTGTAAGGACAGATACGTTTTTGTACATTGTAATACAATGTAATTTCTTTTTTTGGAAAGGTGCATTTTTACACACTGCAAAGAATGTGAGTTTTGAAAGAACTAAAAAAGCTTGTAGAAAATACATGTACTCTTTTAACGTTTTAGAAGTCTTACCGTTGTAAACGAACATTTTGAAACATTGTAATGGTGCAATGTCAAGAAAAGCACGCTTTGAGGGAGTGTACAGTGGAATTATTCCTTGTGCGAGGTCGGGTTGAGAGACGTTAACATTTTTTTTTGGGGGGGGGGGTACAAAGTAAGCTGCTACAATATGGAAGCGAACTGTGAGAGGGTGCAGTGTAAACTAGCGGTACAAAATACAATAACATGGAAGTTGAATTTAAGGAAGACGTCTGCGAGAGTGTAACATGTACAAAGCGAGTGTATAATTTGTTGGAGGGTTCACAAGACAATAAGGTATTAGAGTTTTTCACATTATTGGCTTGTTTGTAAGAGTTAGCCTCAACAAGGGAATCGTAAGAGAACTAGTGCACTTTGCGCCTGAGACGTTAATCAGTTTTAGGCTCTAAAATAAACAGCGACAGAGGTCGATTCTCCCAACTTTTTTGAGGCAACACGAGAGGAATTGTTCTAAATTTGAACTTTTTGGTAAAAACACCAGAGGTTCTTGAATGCAATGACTCGTGTCTGACAAGTGTCAACATTTTCAAACTGTCATCGTTCAAAGTATGTGGCAGCGGTTTTAGGTGATACTTTTGTCGAGCAGAAAATGCGTCGGACCACAAAATCCTAAATTGATGTCCACGTTCAATCTGAATATAGGGCAAGTTTTGTAGCAAGTCTTTCAGTGCTCTCTTATCTCTTGTTTTTTTTTTTGCTGCTCGATACTAGTATCGGACAAAACAGAGATGAAATAACAGTGACCAGATGAAAAAAGTCTTGACGAAGTAACCAGTTAGCCAGAAGAAGGAAGAGTTTTGAGCCCGGTTCAAAAAGTTAATTTTGTAAGTGTACTTTTCACCATAAAACTAAGAGATTGATCAGTGTACATGTACTTGCTTAGCACTAGATAAAATTCCGGGCCTTGGCTTATGCCTGGTCAAAAGGCGCTTCGTATTGGAGCCTTAGAAGTT
>JAOBYE010005017.1:0-23930 GCA_025403585.1 Parazoanthus swiftii | reverse complement strand
ATTGTTACGATAAACCTATTCGGGCTTCTGCATCGTCTTCTTAAACCTCCAAATGCGGACCTTTTTGGGTCCGTGGGAGGGGGGGGGTGGGGGGGGTGCGTGCGCACCCCGCGCATCCCCCCTGCCTACGGGCCTGTGTTAGAACAAGTCACATCAAGTATGAAGTTATAAAAGTAATTTCAAGCCATAACAAGTGATGTTCAGATTCACTCTACCACTTTAATGAAATAAAGGTTTGGAACCGATAGTCATATCTTGTTGAATCAATACATTTACCACGAAGAGTAGATTATGCTGTGCTATGCTACACAGAGGCGGGGAAGGCGGTCGGGTGGTTTTGGGGCTTGAGTCACTAATTATTTTCAAAGTCATGAAGACGGTTAGTGAGAAAATGTGTCCCCCTAATCACCCCTTCCCCCCCCCCCAAAAAAAAAAAGAAGAAAAACAATCTCAAATTCGCTCCGTGGTCCGTGCAAGTTTGCAAGATAAGCTGGAAATGTCAGTTGTTACGGGTAAAACCAGGAATACGAGGCCTACCTCTCTTTCAAGTTCAAACTCAAAATCTCCACAAAATCTTCCTCCGTACAAGTTTTTCAGCTCCTGGTCCAACAGCATGTTGTATATCCCGCAGATGGCGTCGTATCGGTTTTTCTCCACATGAAGCCGCACTTTCTGCTTTCGGATCTTTATAAGGGCAGACGTCTTATCTAAAACCTGTTCAAACAGAAACCAAGAACTTAGGTCCTTTCTTTGACATTTTACTCGACAGTTTGGGGTTTTTACACGAAGTCGTAAACAGATGACCCCGTTTAAGTGACCCAGGCCCGTAGGCAGGGGGGGGGGGTTGCGCGCGGTGCGCTCCCCCCAGAAGGACCAAAAAGGTCCACAGCAGTGTGCTAAACTTGTGATTATGATTGGTAAAACATTCTGTGTGGCAAGTAAGTCTTGTTCTTTAATGTTAACCCACCCCCTTCCCCTCAAATGGTGGTCTGCTGTGGTGTCGGTTCGCACCTTCCCATCAAAATTCCTGGCTACAGGCCTGAGATTCAGTTTCAGTTATGTAGACATAAATCTAAGCCATCAAAGCTATCGGAAGCTATCGGATAGCGGTTTTTATCTTAAATTTGCTTTGGTTACCCTTGGCGGACACCACAAGGCAACTACCACTGAGGTAATGTCTTTGCAAATTCCTATTCATTCTTCCCTAGAACTGATAGGACCTGGAACTGTCTACCTAATTCTACTGCTTGTGCCTTAAGCATTGAATAATACAAGTCCTCCGCTGGACTCCGTATGCGAGAGTACCAAACCATCTGAGGCAACTGTAAACCCGCTGACCGCCCCTTAGCTATGAGCAGAAGCTAACTATAGGGAGCATCATTTAAGTATTTTGATATTTATTAAGAACTCTGTGATTTGAAGACCGCTATTAACCGGTCGATTCAATGGTATAACCTGACGAGAGACAGTTCGCGACGGACCAAGCAGGTGTCTCCAAGAACGGCAAGGAAACTTACTGATACTAACGTCTTACATGTTTCGTGTATCTCGATCCTTCACTGACAATTGCAAATCACAACAAAAGAAAACCACCATTTTTTCACCTCTCTAAAACTATTAGTTGGTCAGGAACAGATTTAAGATCTTAAATTTCTAAAATTTGACTCCAATTTACCAGCACAGGTTTCTGATTTTAGCCAACAACGCTAACAACTTTCACAAAACCAATTTTTGAGGACAAACCTGGTCGCGACCGTACGATACGTACGAAAAGCCAGTAATTGAGGACATACATTGGGCCACCAAAATAGTGGTACTGGCGTAGCTTTGCTTGATTATAAAAGCGTTTAACATTTTTTTTATTAATTTGATAAACTGTCTTATTTAGAACAATTGTAAGCCTTTTGATGACATTCCGGACGGACTCGTCAACAAAAGTGAAACAGTCAGTTGGTTTAAAAAACTTAACTAATTTAGCGAAGATGCCTCGAGGTGCTTTTTATTTTTCAAAAAAGAGTTCATGACTTTTTGGTCCCAACAAATTGTCAGTGAAAATATGGTATCAATAATTAGTGAGCAGAATCAAAGGCATTATATTTTCTGAAAGGGGTCAAATCGCAAGCGCAAATCTCTAAAAGCCTGTTTACATGGAGAATATTAACCCGGTTAGCCGGGACACCCTCCTAGCCGGGTCACCCGCCTCTATTGTCTTTTCCTGTTCCTTTTACATGTGAGAGGGAGTGCCCCGGCTGCCTGGGTGCCGTCTAACTATCTGTTCTGTCAAGTCCCCTACCGGCTTGCTCGCGGGAGAAGGGGTTGGGGTGGGGTTAGGGACGTCAAAACAAGTACGAGATGGATCACGTGTGCGCACACGTTTGGCACGCCGGTAAAGCACCTCGCTGGCAATTGGTCTTTGAGCACAGTGCGTTCGGTAGCCAGATAATCCACGTAGCCCTAACCCTAAACCTAAGTTAACTCTAAACTTCTATACTTTATTTAACGTCGTTGCGCTGGGAGTGGTTGCCCATTCTCCCAAGCCAGTGGGTTATGTTTAATCACTCGACGGCACTGATCTTGGCGTAAAAGTCGATTTGTTGATGGAGGAAAACCGGAGAACCCGGAGAAAAACCCTCGGAGTCAGAAGGAGATCGACAAATCTCAGCACACATGCGAAGCCCAGGGTTCGACCCCGGGTCCACAGAGGTGGGAGGCACGAGCGCTAACCACTCGGCCATCCTAACCCTTACCCTAAACTTAAGTTAACCCCAATCTTTACCCTAAACGGCTAAGCAAGCAAAGTACCGTAACACACCGATTGAGTAGTTTTCGTGCGTAACGAGCGATGTGTCAAGCGGGAGGAAACAGAGAAGCATGGGAAAATTCTCAAAAGAGGAACTGAAATAGATTGATTCGAGTTTCTCACCCTTTCTGTGACATCGTCAGCCACTGGAGGAGGGGAGTAGGGCACCAGTGGGCACAGGCCATTTTGTGTTACCCAGGGATGCTCCATCACATGTATCAAGGGCATCCGCTGTTGGGGAATGGGCTCCAGCAATCGAAGCAGCAAATCCTTGCACTCTGGAGAGGAGAAGATACAGTCGAGTATTGTTTGCTTTGGTGAGTATTCTAAGGTTAAGAAGACGAATTAGTCTCTGGTTTGTAAATAGGTAAACATATTTGTATTATATGTTCGGGAGATATTGGAAAGTCCTTCGTCGAGCTGTCGCCAATTCCAACAATGTGTATGTGCATTGACATGCAGGCTTTGTGAGTTGTCCCGGGGGCTTTGTAGAATCTCTCAGGGAACAATACACACTTGAGTCTTCTAAATGACTGTCCCCTTTGGAAACAATGAGTTTTGTTCGACAGAGATTGTCAGTGTTCCTCGAGACAAAGTGATTATTCTGTTTGTTATGGGGATATAAGATTTGAAATCAGTAGTTCGTTTGAAGCGTTTTCTTTGCATAAACTGATAAACTAGTGAAGCTCGGAGCGTACTGTCACTATTGACAATTATTTTAGTTTTTCTTTGAGTGCTGAGAGAGTCTTATCTTCGAGTAAATGAGCAATTTCTTCAATGGAGGCCCAAATATACAGAATCTACCAAAACTCTGAAATAGTCACACACCGTTAAAGTTAGACCAACCAGTGTTCCTTGCAATATGGTTACAATAAAACATCTTACAGAAGATGCTAGTCCCTGGACTAACTGACATTATTAAAAATCAAACACTAGATTATTGAATGTTTGGTAATCTGATTGGCTTCCTACTCAAGGTCTGAAGCCTATATGTCCAAATAAAAAAATTATGGAAACTGACAATTTTATCACAAAAAATGTTCCGACCCTCAGAATGACCAAAAGCTCCGCACCTTATCCGCTATCTAAAAGCTCATATCTAATGTGTGTTTGTGGAATAATTACTTATTAATACCTCACCTGGTGTTAAATGGGCCATGTGTCGGCCCTGAATGGCATACAATCCTCTGGTCATCTGATCCACCAATTCACTATGACCCCGCCCACCAGAGTGAGCACTCCTGGGATCAAGACACAAGATTTAAGATGTCTGACTGTTTACAGTTTTACACAGACTCTTTATTTTATAAAACAATCCTCCCAAAAATAATTCATAAAATATACTAGACCTAGAGTACATGTTTATGCTAATAACCAAGTGCCAAACAAACTATAATCTGTTAGTAAGAATCGACTTGCAGTACAAAGACATCTAGGGAGAGTTGTAACTTGAAACAGCATTCTAACTGTGTGCTTTAAAAGCTGGCATGACAAAATGAATAGCTCTTGTTTTTTGTCATTACTAAAGCAATGTCAAGTGGTATCATATTAGTTTAAAACTTGCCAAAAAAGAGCTTGTAATTTTATTAATCAGTGTTTTTTTTCTGCAGGTTGACACAACTTAACCATCTCAGCCCCAAATAAGGCATATGACATATTAATGTACTGAACCCTAAAAGTCACTGGACGGGGACGCTAGGTTGTTTGTCCCCCAGGTGGATGAAGAGCTACTAGCTGTTGAAATGCAGTCTTGGTAATGCCATTATTATTATTATTAGTAGTAGTAGTATTGTTAAGTACTGTTATTATTATTACTATTAAACTGTCTATAGTTTCCTTGTCAACAGGTTGGGAGATTTTGTTTTTCACCTCATAGAGTACAGTGTATGATCACTTGTTTTATTCTCATTACCAGACAACTTATTTGTGTGGATAATGTAAAGAGAGTTGCCTGGGGCTGAAAGGGTTAACTTGTAGTGTTTTACATTTGTGTGTACCAATGAAATAGTTAAATTGTTTTTTCTCTCCCAAATTTGTGACATGAAAACATTTGAAACTTAAAGACTCTGGTGCATATTTTTGATAAAATTAATTGATAAACACAAAGCCAATTTTCATGAAAATGGAATATACAAGTTTGTACTTGATGTATTGTACCTGAAAGGCAGCTTTCCAACCACCATGCCGTAGACATTTACACCCCTAGTGAACCGCAGAAATGTCAGTTATGGTAATGAACACAAGCTACCTTTAAAATAATTGTATTAAATCAAATCTGAGTAAACATTACGATATTTGTTGTAAGCTCATTCAGACTCCAGCCCATAGTTTAGGTAAATGAGCTGTAAACAGTCAACTGAACACAAGTTCAGATCAACTGATCATGACAGCATGTCTGAAAGACAAAATAATACAGATCTATTTATCAATCACTACTGGTAATCGCTCAAAATGAATTCCCCCCCATGAGTTCAAAAAACAAACAATCAACTGACAGTTTATTGTGCCAGTAGCCATAAGCAGAAAATTTTGTCAAACCTGGGACCAAGGGGATCAACAGGCGAATAGTCTGGACAAAGACAAAACAGGAGGGAGGGGGGAGGGGCTATATACAGTAGGCCAAAGACCTGAACGACTGCGCACTATTCCGGCACACACTTCAGTATTTTGATATTTTTTCCAAAAGAGCAGATATCACCTGCAACTGGATCTATTTAATTATATAAATAGATGTGATTATATTACTGTATAAGAATAATGTAAATATAAATTATAATTATTTTATCTATACCTATAATAAATCATTAATGTTTAATGACTTACTGATTTGATAACTAATATTAAATTAATAATATGTTTAAACATTATTTTATACTTACAGGCTCCAAACATCAACTTCTGCCCCATAGCGGCAGCCCTTCTTGAACAGTTCGGGAGCAGCGTACTCTGGTGATCCACACTGTGTCTTCAGGTATTCACCCTTGCCGCAGGTGTTGCTCAGGCCAAAATCTACAATTTTTTACTTGTTTGGTTTGTTTTTGTAAAATAACTACATGTGCAACTTTTCTTGAGTATGTCATACATGCAATACATTTGAACCAAATAAATTATACACAACCAATACAATCACTGCAATATAACTAATATTTATTTGATAAGTATGTTATTACAATACAATGTGATAACAATAAAGAAAATTCTAATGACTGGTTGGTTCCACAACTGACTGTTTGCCATCAACTTATCTCCTTATCTATAATTTATTATACCAGTATTGAAACAGTAATATAATTTATCATAATTTATCATAATCAATTCAGCATGTATGATTTGTTTCAACCATATCTCCGATCCATAATTTATTCCTTAACTTTGAAATCTGTTTTTAGCATGGAAATTTAAGTCACAAGGCCAGAATGAGGGTTAAAGTAATATTTAACCCTGATTCATTTGAAATAAAAATCAAATAATGTAGAAAATAAATGGCAAAAAACAATTTTACTTTTTCCCAAAATATGGAAAAAGGATGAGATGTTAAAACTGTGCTAATTTTCTAGTAACTATCTAGAGCCCACGTTTTGAAATAAAAACCTTTGTTCACAGGAATTTATCTTGCTTCAGGTTTGGTACTTTGAACCACTTATAAAAACCAGTTCTTCAAAAAAAATACAACAAAAGTTCCTTACATCTGCTACAGCTGCCCCCTCCCCTCCAGCAATACTTTCACAACTTTATAAGTGCAGACATTTTCAAGGTTCCAAGTCTATATCCCAACTTCCTTTTTGCCTTCTGGTCATGACACAAAAGTTAATAATTTTTGGCTAATTTAAATGTATTTACCAATAATCTTTATTTGTTGCTTGCTTTCATCCAAGAGAATGTTCTCCATTTTCAAGTCCCTAGAAAATAACAATGACCAAATAAAATGTGGGTTTACATCATTTTTGTGAGAACTATTAAAATTCAGGTTTTCTTAGAACTGAACATAATCAGAACATAGTTTATCTTTTTGAAACCCCTCTTAATATTTACAACTACTTTCATTTCATAATTATAACTTTAGCACGTAACAATTTGAAGTGCTATTGAAATAATAAATAAACTTTCAAATTATCAGTAATAAAATTTTATTTTTATATTTATTGTTTTTATTATTATTGTAATAGGTCAAAATGGAAAATTTTGAAACTCAGAGACCCTTTGGAATAACTGATCGAGATGGTGCAATGAAAAAAACAAGATTCACAGACAGAACAGTGGTCTAAAATTAATATGAGACTTTGAGACACAGTTACAAAAACATCTTGAGATTTTGAGACCTGCAGTTTGGGAGGTACCATTTGCTGCCCCTAGTCAAAACAAAAAGAATGTTTTGATATTTTTGTCTCCAAAGCTCTCCAAACAGTTCTAAAAATTTCCAAATGATTCTGAGGATTTTCTAAAGAGATCAGACAGCTTCATGAAAATTATTTTGAAATTCATAACTCAAAACTATTTTTTTGAAAAATTTTAAAGGTTCATAAAGAGTTGATTTTTTTAAGGTTCTTGAAAATTCCCAAATATTTTCGACAATTTTTTGAACACTTTAGCTGAATTCCATATTCTTCCCCAAAATTTTATTTTATAAAATAAACATGCAGACTATTTGTGAACATTACATACAAAGTTCTAACATGGCTGCTTCAAGGAGCCAGTCTTTTTAGCCAGACATACACTGTAGTGAGAGAAATTCTCAACATGAAAAGACATTTCTTTAATTTCATGTTGAGAATATCTTTCACTATAGCTAGCTTTTAGCTTGTTCTTTCCATTCCCTTGTGTGATGAGATCAATTTCAGAAGTACTTGATTAAAGATAAAATTGAAGCTGCAACAGTCTCTATATTTGAACTGTTTTATTTTGAAATTTAACTCTTTTGGTAGGATGGGAAATGTTTTTGATGGAATAGTTAAAGAAGTTGTCATTAACCTTTATCTTTTATCTTTATCTATCTGATAATATCAGCTCAAAGCAGTACGCAAGAGCTCATACAAAGCATACAAAGTCTGAAGTGAAAATCCATGCTGACTTCCAAAAAATAATTTAAAGTTATCCTTAGCTTAGTCTAAAACTGAAAACAGTTGCCGCTTAAGTACAAAGTTACAAAATAATATATCAATTTGAAAATAAATGGTTCCTGATAACAAACTATACACTGTTCATAAATACATAAACTATATATTTCAGTCATGGTTTTGGTAAAAGGATGATCTATCTCTGTCTGAAAATGTTGGTTCCCACCAACTGAGACCTTGAGTTCATTCGTCCTTTTTTTGAGAGGCAAGGCTAGTCTTTTGATATTAAGTTTTATAGATTTTTTTGAAAAGAAGCTAGAAGCGGCTTGAGAGGATTCAATAAGGATAAACTCAGCCCCCTCAGGTTCATTCAAATTTTTTAAAAGTGCTCATTCCAATGGTTTTTTACTGCACAGTGATGGTCAAAATAAAGATCTAGAAGTCTGTTATTGACAATCTTTAATTGGAAAAACTGTAAGTTATTAATTATGGAAAGTCACAAGGCAGGATCGATAAAATTTACTCGATTCATCTGAATCAAAATTCAAAGTTATGAAAATAATATAGAAAATGAATGGAAAATTAAAACTTGGAAAGTTAGATGAAGAGGATGTGTAAACCCAAAGATTAAAAGCTGTGAAATATGTAATCATATACTAGCTGAACATGAGGAAATGTCAGAGTGAAAAGACATTAAAATATTTTGAGGCATATTTTGAGGCACTTTGGTTGATGTCTGTAACTTAATTTTGACTGCATGTTTCAGAAATGGGTATTCATGGTGCTTTTTGCTTATAATTTGGCTCATGGCTGAAAGTTTTGTAATTATAATAATTAAAAGTTAATACGTATATGAAGACCCAGGATGAGAACTTGTTGAAACAGTGGGTAAGGAATAGTTATTTGACAAGACCATTGAATTCAATACTCATAATAATCTGATGATTGATGGGACAAACTGACAATTACTTCAATAAAAACAACTTCCTGCTTCCTAGATCTGTTCCTTTTTAATGTACACAAGTTCAGGATGTTGCAAGTTCACAAAATAAAATAAAACGATTTAATTAATTGGAAAGCCAGTCAAGCATACCGAAATGAATAGATTATTATGAGTTGAAAAAAACTGTCTGATCATTTATCTGCAAGCAATTTCCTGACCCTTCGAATTCTGCACAATGTTAACATAACACTTTAACTAAAATAATAAGTTAGAGTTAACTAAGAATTAATTTTTAAAATTTAATTGCAGTACAAATAAAATGGGAAGACATTTGTTCATATATTTTTTAAATTGTTTTTGTTTAATTTATATCTGCACACTAGCTGTATAAAGTACATTTGAAGTTGGAGAACTTTGGATTGAGTATTTTCAACGTTTTCTTGTCTAAATTTTCATAATAACATAAAATTATTAGTTAAAAATAATTATATATTATATTATTTTGTACAATGAATAAAATATACATTTATTTTGTAAAGATTGAATTAATCTGAGACACAACTAATAGCCTAGCTATCTGCATGGGTTCGTTTTTGTTCAACTGACCAGTACCACCTGTTGCAGTAGAGGTTTGGATAATTATCAACTTTTTCTTTTATTGTAATTTATGTTCTTTGACTCTCAATATTGAGTTTTTAGTTGTTGTTTTTTGACAATAGTCTTTAAATGACTACAAATTTATGAACTATCTTATTAGTACCTTGCGATACTGCCTTCATTTTAACTGACTGTTCAAAATGGCAAAGCTCACCATCTTATTTCTATCTTATATAATTAGGAGCATTTATATAACTAGAATAGTTTGTATTGAGATCTTTGAGTCCCATGTACTGACTAGTGACTCCAAAACAAATATCCAAAATAATCATAAGAATTGGAAAACTGAAAACATATATATACAAAGTTTTGCTTTATTGTAAATCATCAAAATTTTCAAGTCTTTTGAAACTTTTGATTCTTGAGTTGTGTTCTATTGGGATCAACCATTTCAACCTAAACCGGTTTTGGTTGGATAATTGGTTGAAAATCCCAATAGAACAAGTTTCAACCTTTTTTGGTTCCAACCATTTCAACCTGCATTTGAGCGGGTTGAAATGGTTGATCAACCAAACCAACCAAAAACGGTTTTTTCCCAATAGAACACAAAAAAACCCAACCAACCAAAAACGGTTGATCCCAATAGAACATGGCCTTGAAATGCAAGAAATAGCTCTGTTACTTATACAATCATGTACCACATATTTCCTATGGTTACACATCAGATAAATCAATATAGCTGCCTTGAATTTGTGATTGTTGGTTTAAATGTTTGAATCAGCTTCGCTCAAAACTCTCTCTACAGCAGTCTGACAAGGGCTAAAGTCTCGTATCATATATTTCAAGCTATATTAATTATAGACTAAATCATGCATGTAAATATATTGTTTTAAATTTGAATGTCAGCACTGGTATACCCAGCAGACTGAATAAAATTCAGAATAAAATCATAATGAAAATGGTAATGGATGTGTTCATATTTCTTGGACCCACATGACTGTACATTGCTCTGTCAGTGTTTCTTGAGTAAGAAATAAACTGTTTGATAAACAAACATTTTAACCAATATATATATATATATATAAACAATTTTCTATATTAAAGATGACTCATAGACAGTTTTTTTTATGTAATTCTGAGTTTCGCACGTACGCGAAATCTGTCTATGAGTCATCCTTAATATAGAAAATTGTTTATACTTTGCTCTACCACAACAGCATTGAGCACTCTATGTCAAGGTTGACTTACACCTTCACACACACACACACACACACACACACACACACATATATATATATATATTCAGAACATGTGGGTAGAACATGTGGGTAGAAAAAAGAGGTTGAGAGCAATCGACTTTTCAGGAGCGATAACTATTACACAGTTAAATAAATGTAGTTCCAGGCTTCAGAAGCAATTCATTGCTTTTATTGCTACGGACCTGTTTCGTATGGTCAAGAGATGGCCACACTCATCATTCAATTTGAGCTAATCTACAGGTATATACTGTAACTGAATATATACAGACAAAAACATTTTTTTATAGATCAGTTACAAACCCTATTTATTCAGATCATATCTGCTAATCACCTAACAGCACGTACATAAAATTATACAAGTGCTGCTGTAGATATAATTTTTTATTAAGTTTTTCTATGACTTCATTTCAACAAGTATATCTCAGAAGCTGACTGGTAGTTCAAAGCATACCATAAGCCTTCGCTCTTGCCTTTTTGACCCCCTTCCCAAGAAGACAGCTTGTTGCTCACAGATTCCTAATAATCAAACTAATTGTTCAATGTTTTTAGACTTTCACAATTATGATCTTAATTACTTTAGGATTTATTTTCAAAAGTTAGTATTAAGAATAGTGTTTTCAGTTTGCAACCCCAATGTTATTATGTATTTTGTTGACAGAGTAGATCTAGTAATTTTCAACAACTAGCTGTCAGAAGCCGTTACAATATGTTTTTAACTATGTGGCATCCAGTGGCACAGACTGCGACAAAAAATGAAAAACTCATTCTTAGTAAACAGGCTATATTTTGATTCTGATTTCATTTTGAAAAAGTTTTGCAATATATTAGGTTTTAACACAAAATTGTTTTATTGTTTTTAAAACTAGATATTTTATTGTCTTGCAGAGTATTTCTCAGTTCTTCTTTCTTATCTGATCTGGACTTACTATCAAACAGTGAAATATAATTATGGTGTCTATCTTCTAAGTTTTAATATTGGGAAACTAGGTTGTTTTCGATTGATTTCCTTGAGTTTCTTGCTGGGCTTGCTTGGGTGTGGCAATAATTATCAGCTATTTAAAGAGCAGCTGCTGTCAGTCCAAGAAATTTGATAATTCTCTGATACTGTCAAATGAATGCAAATTTTTGCACTTTGTTTATATGTTCCATTGTTACATATATTCGGTGACAGACTAACCAATTTCATTGAACTATGATAGGAAGCCAGGCTTGAGTAATTCTTTATAATAAGTAATACTTTGGGTGGAAATGAAATACTTAGGAATAAATTAATTTTTATCTGACCTCATTCAAGATATTGCTGTCTGGGAAGCCATAGACCGAATTAGCTTGATGACTTGCCGAAGAAAGTTGCTTCTAAAATGAGTATTTTATTCTCAAATTATTTCCATGTACATATATATTAGCCTGTCTTAATTTGCACTCGTGATACAAAATTTACTGACAGAATTTTCATTATTTTGTTTTTCTTCCACTAGCGGCAAAAAAAGTGAAAAATTACTTGTGTTTAGAGAAGATGTAAAAATCAAGACTTCCTTTCGGTTGCAGCTATACAGGGATAGCATTCGAAGAAGTGCAGCAAAATATAGAAACTTGTTTTTCAAGAAATGAAGTTATTTTGATATTGGAACTGTAGCTGGCTTGGCAATTTCAAGTTGCCCTGAGGTGAAGCTTGATCGCCATTTTCTAGATTATAAATTAAAGTATTTATATTGGGCACAAAATTGAAAATATCAGTGGGCCAGCACCCAACTTTTTTATGTATAGGTTAATATGTGGCATGTATTGCTCAAGGCATGCACCCGGAGATTTATAACGCCCTTCTCGATGTTAGTTTCGTTATAATAACTTATATACTAGTATAAGTTATAGTTTATCATAAAAATATTTTATAACTGTGATTGACATAAATTATATAAATGCAAGTAAATTTAAGCAATATTATAGTATCTTGAGGAACTTAAGTAGGCGATCTTTGCCATGTTTTGAGTCGTTTTTTCAACAAGATGCAACAAGCCCCTTGTATTTTGTGAAATTCAAACATTGCAAATATATAGCAGCATGTTTTACTTCGCAATGTCCAAAAAGTTAAGAACTATAGCTGAGCGAAATATATTGAACTTATGACAAATTCAGTTTTGACGAAATAATTTTAGTACTTTTCAATCTCGCTCAACTGCATTTGTACTTATATTGTAGAATAGTGCTCAGTCTGGAAACGCTAATCCGATTTCACTCCCATTTTGAAAACGATATTTTTAAGCAATGTCAAAGTTAATGCTTTTTTGCATATTTTTTTTTCACGGAGTTAGTTTAAAATTGGAAACAGCTGCTAAAACGAGTTCTTAATTTAAATGTTAAGATTATTTCTTGCTAGATTTTAGTTTCCATTGCAACCAGGATCCATCGGGGATTGTCTCGGACACAATTACGCACTCTTCATTCATTTTTTCCTTGTCCTGTAGTGTTTTAACTGCTATGAGTATGAGTCGGTATAAATTTTTTAACGTCATCATGGTTAGCGAGTGCACAGAATCCAAATGTCAGGTTAGTTTTAGTTCGAAAATATTATCTTGAAAGATAAATTGGACGTGAAGTCAACACATGGGAGAATCACTCGCCGCTATAAACAGCTCAACCAAACTTTTTGTCGCCATGGATAATAGCGCTCTAAATTATTAATCAACCACTTGTTGCTTTGCGCCTTGCGGGGTATGTCAAATTTTCACTTAATATTGGTGTGTGAAAACTTTTCAGCTGCTTAGTGTGTCAAGAGACTGCGATCTCATTAATTTTATCGACAGTCGAGACAAAACCTAAACATTTAGAAAAATATATAGAAGTAGAAATCTTTTCTGATGCAAAGCACTGATCATTATAAAAGAAGAATATCGATGGCAGCTGCTCAAATATCACTCAAAATGGAAAACACTTTTTTATAAATAGTTCAAAAATGCATTTTGTCTTAGAATTGTAGACGTATTTTGAAGTCGCTTTCACTTGAATAAACGGCTTTTAATGTACTTAATTCAGTTCGCAAAGTTCTCAAAGCCGATTTCAAGCACTAGAAAATCCAGTTAAAGCTTTTTATAGATGAGTATATCAGCGAACGAAAACTTCAAATTCGCAAAGACTCGCAACCGACATGGTTTAAAATAACTTGTCGCGACGAAATTCGCCGCTTTATCTTGTGGATCAAAGTGAACAATTTTAATTTTTTAGAAAATTCAGTGTTACTTTATTTTTACAAAAACACCGACGAACAATATGTCACCGGAAATTGACTCATTTGCATCGTCAATAAAGTAGGTACAAAACCTCTTAGAAACAAAATATATTCAGTCGCTCGGAAACCCTCGCAAACTATGCAATTAATTCACCAAAATTATTCAATTATGGACAAATAGAAGGACAAAAAACGCAAATGGCAAAGAACATGACAATACAAACACTTTTCGTCAGTGCATTCTGTTGCTAATCACGTTTAATCAATGAGTCACACACAGATGAAATTACGAATGGCTTCCCTTCTAACGGGCCATTCTTGAAGTTAGATTTTTGTTCGTTTGCTGCAGCTACATGATATATCGATTTGTTCTGTACATTAAGTACATCACGAAATCGAAGTTATTTATGAGCTTGAGTTGATATCTCCTCGGGCTTGTTTTTATTCAACAATTTAAGAAGGTACAGAATTGTGCAAGTCGGATTTTTCTCGCCAGCACTTTTATCGCTTAGCAACTCGACCCTTTGTTGAACTTCGTTCACTACCAAAAAACAAAATTGGTGTAGGAGTCAAAGTGTTTGCCGCAGCTGCAATTGTTTAAATAGTATACTGAATTAGTCCTTAATAGTTCTGTAGTTCCTTACCGATGTACGATTCCTTGCTCGTGTAAATGGTGCAAAGCCGAAACCATCTGCCTAATTATTGGTCTCGCTTGCGATTCGCTGAATCTGCAGTCACGCTGGGTGCGAAGATGTCCAAGTAGCTCCCCGCCAGCCACATGCTCCGTGATCAAGCAGTACAGAGAACGTTGCTTCAGGGTTTCGTACAAGCGTACAATATTGGGATGATGAACTTTCTTAAGAATTAGAGCCTCTCGAAGGATGTTTTTCCTAACATACTCATCTTTAATCTTTCGTATATCGATAATTTTGATGGCAACCTGCAAGAAAGATCAAAGACCATACTTTGTTGCATAGCACCATGACCTGACTTCATGTTCTGAACAATTCATTTTTCAGTATGGCTTACTTTGTATTATTAATTGTTATCATTTACTCAAAGAAAACAATATGTTTACCACGAGTTTACAATTGCAAATTTTGGCCACAACAAACCTTCGTGTGGGAGACGCGATTCGTTGCCAACTCAACATATGCAAAATTTCCTTTACCTAAACGGATACCACTCAAATCATAAGCTCCGATTCGCTTTAGTAAGAAATTAGAATCACTCATAATTATTTTACAAACAGCATTTTCCTGGACTTGTTAAAACTTTTTTTTAAAAAGTCGTACAACAGACAAAACTTTGTTTTTAGCTCTTGTAAAAGGCATGTGCTCCCAATTACCAGCGTCCAATCAAGAGATACGATTTTGATCGCACGCGACCTTCTGTTGCTTGCTTTTGTTTATTGCAGTCAAAACAGCGCGTTCTGATTGGCTTGTGAACAATGGCGCACGTTCTTACGCGTGCCATAATATTTTTCGTTGTTGATAGACGCGAAAACCAACATTTTTAAAATGCAAAATTAAGAATGGTTTTCTGGGATCTCTGACTGACGTTTACAATTCGCATCCCATGGGGGCCCCAGTTCTAGGTTATTAATTTCCACGGACAATTGTAATTAGCAGTTGAATGAAGCAATTTCTTTAAAAAATAATCATGCACGCGGAATTTCAAGCGAGATTATGTTTGCTAAACCAAGTACAAACATTTCCCCGCGTGTGTATACAGCTAAACATTGGCGTGTGTCAAGCGTGTTTTTCAGAGGTCGTGCACAGCGATTTTATTTGCTTTGAAAATGCTTTATATTTTTGTTATATTTTCCATATCAAGCGAGCTGTCGTTGTACCTCGTAGACTTCATAAACAATTCATGCCATCCGTACGTGATCCCCTGTTAGATAGCAGGATTATCTACCCACGGCTTGTTTTGGTCGGTGTGATGTGCACAGAAGCAAAGCCGTTAAATTGATCAGCATGAAACACAAGTACAAGCAAACTAATCCAGCATGATTCGAGGAAACTTTTAAATTCGCTTCACTCCAGGTTTAACGATATCAGTTGCGCGGTAATCCCAACTATACGTTTCTGATCAGTTTAAATGGAAAAAAAGGTTTCGTGTTAAAATATGCGAAATAATGTCGAGCCAGCTGTTCGGAGGGACCCCACCCCTGTGTCAGCTCAAAAGCGCAGGGCTTACTGACAGTCTCGTCTGCGAAAATGTGTACGAAGTGCTTTCGCAACCCATTCCCCACGTGCAAAAAAGTTAAAATACGTGTATCTCGGGACATGTTAAGTTAGCAGGTCCCACCAGCATTAACCAGACTTTCACTTCATAAAAAATTCAGCTAAAGCAACGGAGCGTTGAAAGCAGCTAGATAAACATGGAGTTGCAACGACCAGATTTCGACAACTAAACTTGGAGTAACCATTTACTAAATTTTAGTCCGGCGAGTGTACTACGTGATTTCTTGCATGCAGCTGCCCAAATAACGTGCTCCCTCGGAAATTGCGCTCGAACTTTGATCGAATACTTGTTCGTGGATTTCAGTTATAAGAACCACACGCGAGTGTTTTTGATTTCTTGATAATTGCATGTATTTCCTCCGTCAATCGCAATTTTAGTTAACACGAGTCTTAGTGGAAAAATTCTGATAAAAATACATCAGCACGGAGCACTTAAATTATTTACCGTCTTCTTTTTACAATTTGCGTTATAAATGCTCTCTAAACGGAGAATATGTTATTTTGATACAAAACAAGAACAGTTCTTATGAAGAAAAAATATACACAAGTCTGTGACGAAAGTGTTAGAAAATTGTTTGGTCAGCAAGTTGACCGCGAATGAGTTTATAAAAATGTTTTCAAGCGGCAAAGGCCACTGCCGAAAACAACACTTTGGTGTCCAATGAATGTCTTCAAATGCTTCTAGTTTTTTCTGGAAGTTACAAGTCATGTGAAGCAGTTCTACAAATGTCCTATACTGCTCTCAAGCCACTGTGATCCTTGAATCAGTTCTGAAACTTCTGGTGGAGTGTAGAGATCAGGAAAATCGAACTGCGAATTGGCGTTATTAAGATCAAATAAAGGTGACATGGAAATATTGTTCAGGTTTAAGTTTCCGAGCTCCAAGTTGGGCCAAGAGGATGGAATCTGCTGTGGATTGCTGTTTGGCACCGTGTTGTTGTTAGTTGGAGCTTGCTGGTGCTGAACGGGCGGTTCTGCCGTCTTGAAAGCTTGATCAAAATCCTCGTACAGAGAAAGTTGGTCTATAGGATCCTCCGGAGTGGTGCCGATTGCATCAGGAACGTTTGGAGGTGGCGTTATTGGTGAAACTAGCTCCCTGCGCTGTTTCTTTAAGACTGGTTCACCAGATTGCGAATGCGAGTGGTATTTCTTAGGTGATGTCAGTGCTGAAAAAGCGCCGTGACTCCCAGGCAAAGAGTCCCGTTTGGTCCCAAGGGACATGGTTAAGTTCTTTCGTGAGTATTGACTTTCCGAAGTGGAAGTTTTACCTTCTTGGCCTGTTGTAGGCGTTGCGCCACTTTTTTGTTTGGGGGCAGCTTTCTTCTTGCGCGGTCTGTACTTGTAGTCGGGGTATGCTTGCATATGACGGATTCTTAGTCTCTCCGACTCTTCAACAAACGGCCGTTTCTCCGGTTCAGAAAGCAACTTCCACCTTTTCCCAAGTCTTTTGCTGATTTCAGCATTGTGCATATCAGGATGTTCTTCCGCCATTTTTCTCCGCTCGATTTGACTCCATACCATGAACGCGTTCATTGGTCGCTTGACATGCTGGATGTCTTTCTTGGTTGCGCCGTTCGAGTCCTCGTCCACAACGCTGATTTGAGGCGGACTCGGCGCGGAAAAGTCATTTCCTTGGAACACCATCATTTCCATGCGAGAAACTGCTACCCTAATCAAAAATCACGCGAATACAATTCAGCCGTGCTGTGCAGGACAAGCGCCCGATTTCAGTTTGAAATCGAAGCGGTTGAGGTTTAGTTGCAAGAAGAGACCGTCAAAGTTGTGCTACTTAATAAGTTACGTACGAAACTTTTTGAAGACTGGCTCAAAATTGCAGTTACGGGGCAATTTCTATGTTTAATAATTCCGCACTGAGTTTGCGTTGGTTCTCGGAGACGCTCTGACACGTCACCGCGCTAGAACACAGGCGAGCCAATCATGTGCAGCGAGTCCAGTGAGTCGCTCCGCCCCCCTTCGCACTGATTGGCTAACGCTTTCTTATTCCAGTCACTGCTGCTGTGTCTTTTTAAATGAGTGTTTCGGCGCGTGTCAAAAACTGAACACGAACCTGTTACAAACACATGGAAGTTGTGACACAAGTTTATTCCCTGGAAATAAATCGAAGTTTAAATCATTTTGGGGAATAATATGTTTATTATTTGTGCAGGCCGAATATCAACATGATTTGTTTCTTACTCTGGCCACGGCAGACGTTTGGACCAACCTAGTTAAGAATGCACGCCACGTGCAAGAAACAATGGTGGTTCGAATTTATAATAGGACAAGCCCCGAAGTGTCCTTAATTTGTCAGCGATGTGTCACAACACGAGAAAATTTGCATTTTGCAAACACGGGTATGACGCGCACTTAGAATAAGAATAGACTTTTCTTGGTTTGCCGAGATAAATTATCGTTTTTTAATCCCATGGGTAACTAGGTGTTTCGGTGTTTCGGTTAAACTCTCAGAAATAAATTCTTCAAATACTAGTTAATCCATAAGTCTGGTGCCACTTGATTCCCACAAAACTTTTAAGGAAGAAGATATTCGCATATTCTCTCATGTCTGTGAACAATCAAATATTCGTTTTGAAATTAGACCAAGGGCGGTGCTGATACAAGAAATAATTGGTTTCTGTTTCTTGTTGGTTCACAGGGAAAATCCTACTTTAGTCACCCACTGTGATGGAAAAATCTTTGCTCGCAACAGATAACGCAGAAACCTTGAATCAAAGTCGACACTGTTTAAAAAGTCTCAAACTTCGATATTTGAAACAAACAACTCTTCCTTGTGAGCGACTAAATTAGAAATCCATTTTCTTTGCTTCCGACTAGGTGCCAACTTTATCTGGTATTAATAAAGAAAACGTGGATTTTGAATTGTTTATGCTGGAATCGGGTTTCAGCCAAAAATGAGAGTTAGGAGATGGTTCAAATATACGCCGTTTTTCTGCGACGAAGTTCGGTAAAAACTCGCTGTAGGGGAAAAGTTAGAAAAATTTGTGACAAAAACAACCTGTTGAGTTAAAGGCAACCTGTTTCTTTCCAAAGAACCAATTTTAAAATCACTGTGGAAACGAAAGCGTTCTTCCAATCACAAGACGAGTGCACGCCTTTGTAAAGAGCAGGTGTCAGTTTTCGATCTAAGTAATATGGCGGCCGGACTTGGCCTGGCCAACAATCTTGATTTATCATAAAACCAGGTGACGTGAGTGAGGTCACAGTACAGCCCACGTGTTCTGCAGTCACCAGGTGTGTGTCAATCACGCCTTCATCAGCTGCTCTTATCGTATATCGCCAACCAGTTCATTTTTGCGCGGGATTTTTGTTGCCGCGGTTTCTACCGAGATAAGATCCCAGTACAACTATATTTAGCATTGCGGCGGCAAGCTACTAAGAAACAAAGGCGTCTATTTTTGCTTCCTTTCCCATGTCGCGTATGGACGGAAGAGTCTTCACTGTAAAATTATACTTTATTTTCATGTTGCTTAGCAAATTTGTACTGTTTTTTCTCATGCAAAGTTTGCCATTATTTGACGTGTGCGCGTATTATATCACCGCAACATTATGTGCCCACTGTGTTACGAGGCCTCTGATTGGCTGTTACCAACTGAGACATATGGCATGTCTTAATTTTTTCCCCCGGAAGATCTCACAGGAAAAAAGTATTATCGTAAAGCCCGTAAAGGAAGCTGTATTATATTCATAGTGTATATACCTATAGTGAAGTTGTTCGTTAAGTCAGCTCTGTCAATCATTTAATTAACGGTGATTGTATATTCGAGTGGTTCTTCTATTTGATTGTGACACTCGCGAAGTCAGGTTTGCATGAGGTTTACAGTACTGTCCGCTTATCGCGATGGCGAGTTGCGCAACATTCCGGCCTGAACTTTTTCACAAATTTTCAGCTGAAGGAAGGTTCATAATAACTTATCACTAAGTTAATCAAATCTCTGTCGTTATTAGATAAAATTGGTTATATGTCTGATTATTTTCGCCCAGCACAAAAAGCGATCGATAACAGGGAAGTTTTGGAAGCGTCCGTGATTCTGTTAACTTCACAAGGCAGGTTTTTTTGCTACTATAGCGATGTGTTGTATTTTCGATTGTTGCTTTGCCAACGACGCCAACTGCTAATGTACGGCCGACAATCTTCGGTGTTCAAAACACCATAAATACAATTGGCAGAGATATGAGAAAAATACTGTGACAGTTGAAAAACTTGCTATAATGCCGCACGGATTATCTACAATCTATTTTAAAATCCTTGCGGTAGTTGCAGCAGATTTCAACTAAGGGACAAATTATCCCGAGAGTCGTGTCTTCTGTGACTTAAACTGTTAGCTGTCAGTGGACATAAATGTAACTTGTATACTTAGGCGTCTAAGAATTAAAAATTACAAAGTAGATTTTGATTCAAAGGTGAAATAATAGGTTCTTTTCGTATCTAAACAAAATAAAAAACATTTAGAAAAATTTAAATCATATGGCTATAAAATGTGGGCTGACAAACTTTCCGCCTGCACTTAGGTCACTTTAGTTCTTGTGTTTATTTAATGGCAAAACTTAGGTACCAGAGCCGAGAACGCAATTTCCGAAAGTATTGCCAAAGGCGGCAGTGATTTGTTTACGCCTCTGCAATCTTTCAGTTGTGTATAAGAAAATGATGAAATTATAAAGTGAGATTTTTCCGCCTACACTGCGACCTTCTTGTTCCAATTAGCTCCTTGACTGGTATCCTTTGCCGGTACCTTGAAATACAATTTAAACTCTCAAGGTGACTCATTGAAAATCTGACAGCAGAATTGACATGGGAAAATTTACTATTCGGTAGGCTAAAGTGGTTTTCAAATCACTTGCTGGTGTTAAGAAGTGTTTTTTTTCCTTAAATAGCATGCTATATTTGACATAAAGAGATGGAGGATTTTTTCCCGGCAGTAAACAATTTTGTATTCTAAAAACGAAACGTGATAGCAGAGAGAAATAACTCGTCGGGGAAAAAGGGCAAAATTTGATTTTCCTGAGAAACATTTGCAGTACCTGTCTTAGTTCTGCAAACTCGGCAGTTTTCCGGTCACATTATGTTAAATTTTAACGAGTGTTATAATAATATTTCAGAGGTCGCAGAATTATGCCACCATTCAATTTTGTGTTTTTAAAGATAATAATGTCAAATAAGGTAAATCAGTTCCTGCACGTCTTGATTGGGAAATGGTAATTTTCAGAAATCTTTTTCCTTCGGTAAATAACTCTTACAATTATTTTCTGCGTAGCTTTAATTAGAGCACGTAGCACACGAAACAAAATTTTAATAACTGGGCCCTCGCAACAATTATGTCAGATTTGTCATCGTTATATTTGAAATAACAGTAATCTACCTTTTGTTGAGAACTTTAGTAATTTCCTTGACTCATAAACGTCCTGTTTGGAGACTTTTCACTGAGTTTGAAAGTTAATAACCGCGTAGTTACTGTAATTACGACATCTGCCGGCAGTCTCCCAGGACGAGGGACGTGATTTTCAGAGAAAAACAAAGTAGCTTTCGTCATCGCGAAGAAAAGTCCTACCTGGCTCCCCTGTGTTTCTCTGACATATGCTCTCGGTAAACGATATCAAAATGGGTTTTCCCTGCAGAATGTTTACTAAATGCGAATAATGTTTACAGATAGTATTAGCTTAGTTTATAGCAACCATCGTGATTCGAATAAAACGTATGCTTGCAGCTGGAGTAAATGGCAATATCAGAATAACCACGACTTCTTTTGAAGCTCCACATGTATGTTCTTCATCGGCTATCGGTCGCTATTAGATCAATTTATGTCAGTGAAGTCTGAAGACTTTCTCACAACTACTGCACAAATTAAACGCACGGAAAACTCCCAAATCAGACGAATAGTCACTTGGTGTTTCTCAAACTCTTCCCAACGGGAAAGTTGCAACGAAACCTGACACATCGATCTTGAGTTGATAGGACTTTTGTTTAGACAGGTTTAACACAATTTATTTTGAACTGTCTCGTCCAGTTTTCAAAAAACACAGCATACATGCCTTTTTCTCTTGAAAATAAACCGGCTTAGTCGCCGAAAAGTGAAAACTGAAAACTAGCACATATGTAGAGCAGTTCCTAAGGAATGAGACATTTAAGTTTTTATGTATTACCTATTTAAACAAGATCGAGCAGTAGTTTTCAAGAGCTTTTCCTGTCCATATTTTTATATTTTTAATCGGCGTCGTCCGGACAGCTTTGTCAATAAACCCGATGCACACATGACAAAAATGACAATAATGACAGAAACTCGCTTCAGCTGAATAAAACCTGACCATTTCATTCCCACGACGACATCGAAGTGTGTACACAACATGTACATGACAGATAATCGTCATCGGAAAGTTTTTTTTAAATAAAAAATGCTTACTGACCACGCCTTCGGCCGTTCAGGCTTGGTTCCATAGTTTTCCGTCAGCCTCCCAGGGCTTCTAAAATGATCTCGTATCACATATGTCGAGTTGTTTGACGATGTGGCTGAAGGCGTTTTAAGTTTTCATTTTTATTCTAGCAAGCCCATGCAGTAGAAGGACTAGGAGCGCGCGGGTTCCTTATTACCGTAAGATAAGGATTTGAAGAGTTTTTTGTAGTTGGAAAAGAATAAAAAGCGCGAGTCAGTGTGGTGCGTTGCGATCTGTTTTGTTAAATAGTGACGCGTGTGCACTCTTTTTTTTTTATTAAGAACCAGTAAAACTTTGCTCAGGCTCAATGTTCTTATTTGTTTTGGCAATTTGTTTTCCGTAGGGACTTAAACTGGCCTATTATTCGGTAAGGTGCTTTTGTGCACTGTTTCACAAGAAATTTGAAGTGCCGTTTGCTAGACAAACTATTTTTGAATGCTATGGGTGCGTTATCGGAGAGCAGAGTGCTGTAGGGCTACTACACTTGCATAAATTTTTGAATCAGCCTCAGTTTGTTCTTGTTTTGTTCTTATTAATTTTTCGGGCAAATTCAGCCTCGCTGTTCTTATTATTAGAGTTTGTTCTTAATAAAAAAGAGTGTATTGCAGAATTGACAGAACCCCAAACAGTCCAAGACCAAAAACGATAAAAAATGGGATGCATGGGGGAGGGGGTTCAAACTGAAACCCGTGGAACCCATCCTCCGTACTCCCTTGTAATGGCATATTTACTTACTGCATGTATCAAATATAGTTTGTTCCAATTTACTGCAAGTAGAAGACTACAGGTAGGCTGGTGATTTGCTTGTGTGGCTGAAGAGTTGCGGATTGAGTCCGAAGGCACTATTTCAACTGAACTTTTTGTTTATTTTAAGGCTGAGAAATGCCAAATTTTGTACTGATTTTCGCTTTACTGGATATCTTTCGTGCAGTCACTGATAAAACACAAACAAACATAGCGGATGGGCCTTCTGTTTACACTTAGAACGACTTTTCCAGCACAGCTTTTGTGCAGCTCGAACGCTTTCAAAGAAACTGTGTCGCATATCGAGGTTTTTGTTCCGCGAAAATTTGCTCCCGGGCATACTCAATGACTTGCATGTGTTTCGGTACGAAATTCAATCTAATAAAAAGGGATAAGACGCACCGTTAGAAACTTGAATGGGTTGGGACGGGGGGGGGGGGGGGCGTTGAAATCGTGCAAGGCAAATAAAATGAAAAAATTCGGCGAATGAAAATAACTAGAAAAAATCTGATTTTGACGAATTTCCGACGGTTTCATAAATCGAACTCATTTCAAAACCTCCCGGGGAAGCCCAGTGATTCCCCCCCCTCCCCCCCGTAGGAGAGTCGTGCAGC
>JAOBYE010004906.1:2497-23934 GCA_025403585.1 Parazoanthus swiftii | reverse complement strand
AGTTAACTTTTGTTAATGAATAAAGTTCAGAATCCCGTTCAGTTATACACTTCCTTTCTCGGATAAGATCACGAAGTAAGTTTTCAAAATTCCGCGAACATACTTTTGTAGGGATATTGGCAATGTGGTGCATCTTTTGGAACGACTGAAAAAAAATGGAAAATTTAGAAAACTGATAAACTTATTCTTCAGAGAAAACAATTTGTTTTTCAAATCTATGACAAAAAATTCCACCTTTGCAATCTTTTTATGAAGTCGCTTTAAATGATGGCGTGTTTTGAGTTTCAAGAGCAAAACAAAACAATTGTGTTCGAGGATAAAGTCCATCTTACCAGCACTACGTACATCCAGCTCCAAGGAATCCAAAAAAGAACGACTCATGCGGATCTACTACTAGGGCGAGAGTTGAACTTTTACTTAGCGATTGGAGTTTTCCGTAATTATTGATAAAATGCATAGGTAAAAAAACGAAAAAACATCTTAAGTATCCTTATTTGACATGTACTATAGTTGTTTCCAGGTCATAGAATAGGCCAAGCAGTTACTGACATCAAGAATTGAACAAACCAAATAGCGCTAAATAAAAGACTTTCAGTGACTTTCTCTATTATAAAACGAAGCAGCTTAACATAAAATACCTTCCTGCTACATCATTCAACATAAGTTTTTGAGAATGTTTTTCTTCTTAACTGACAAAAATACAAATAGTGTTTTACTTTCAACAAATTTTCAAAGATTCAGATACACTTTACAATTTTTTTTAAAAAAACTGAGGAGGAAAAAGAAACTAGAATGAACAAAAAAGCTTAGTACGTCGGTCTAGTTTCTGTCCTCTTGGACATGAGTAACAAACCATTGTGATCTATCCTTGCTTTGAACCTCACCATAAATTGGGTTTTTTTTTCTGATGAAAAATAATTGCAGATCCATACCTGATGAGAAGACATCCTGCTGCTATACGTATCGACTCTAGCTCGGCAACAGATCTTTGTACAAATCGGTATTTGTTGTTGTACATTTTCTTGCAACGGACTTTAGACCACGTTTTATAAAACAACCAGTCAGCGCTGTGAAATACTAACCAGCAAATAACCAATCGCAAAGCACGACGTTAATCCTTGGATATTGCATACTTATATAATAACGTAAAGATTGTTTTACAACCATTATGACATAAATTTGTTGCACGAGTTTTTAGATAAGAAGAAATGGTATGTTACCCTTTAGAAGACACTTTGTTCCCTTTCTCAGACGTTGAAAAGAAATTAATGAAACAATTTTGCCAGTCGAGAAACCTCAGCATTGTGGCAACCAAAATTGTCTGTTGCTAAGAAAACTTAAGGCTCCGTTTAGCTATTTGTGAAACATATCTTAAAATGGTTGAGAGAAAACATAAATTTTTTGAACTATTACACAAGAGAGAAAAATTGCAATTTGTTCGAAGACAGGGCGCATTTTTAGTCCTGCTTTGAACCAACCCTTGAGACTTTTTCTGATGAAAATTAATGGCAGATCCGTACCTGAAGTGAAGTTTTCCTGTGGCTATACGTATCGACTCTAGCTGGGCAACAGACCTTTTTGCAAATAGGTGTTTGTATTGAACATTTTCGTGCAACGGATTTTAGACCACGTCTTATAAAACAAACAGTCAGCGCAGTAAAATGCTGATCGGCAAAGGACGACGTTAATCCTTGGATATTGCTTACGAAGGTAACAACGTAAATATTGTTTTACAACCAAAATGATGTAAATGCTAAAACACCTGCAATATCGTGACTTTATTTTAAAAAAGGTATTGTCTCGCACAGGAATGCAGTGACTGCCGTAACCATTTTCCATCTATCGTTTTGCACTTGTTTTTGGATAAGTAAGAAATTGCGTGTTACCCTTTAGAGGACACATTGTTCCCTTCTCACACGATGAAAAGGATTTAATGGTACAATTTCAGTGCCAGTCGAGAAACCTCAGCGCAGCACTGTGGCAATCGAAAATGTCTATTGCTAAGAAAAACTTAGTTTCCCTTCAGCTATTTGTGAGACATATCTAAAAATGCCGTCGAGAGAGAAATACATTCTTAGACTATTACACATATTTGTGAGAGAACAAATTGCAATTTGTTCGAAGACAAGGCGCATCTTACCAGAACTACGTACATCAATCTACACGGAATCCAAAGAGAATGAATAATGTACAAGTTACACTTGCAAAAGCTGTACTTTTCACAGCGTTGGGTTTTCCGTAACAAATGATAAAATTCCGACGGGTAGAAACACGAAACAACTTCCTAGTTAAGGTTTTTGACAACAAGAACGGGTCTTTAAGCGTCATGCTCTTCGATTGTTTAGAGGTCGTAGAACCTGTGAAGCAGATACTGATATCAAGGACAGAGTCAGTCGCTTTCTCTATTATCAAATGAAGCAGTTAGACATAAACTCTTCTGCTGCTACAGCATTCAATCTAAGATTTTGGGAATGTTTTTCTTCTTATCTGACAACATATACTCAAGGACTCAGATGCATCATGCAGTTTACTTGAAAAATGGAAGAAAGGGAAAATAGATTGAATAAGAAAGCTCAATACGTCTGTGTAGTTTCTGTCCACTTAGTCATGAATAACAAATTATTGACAGGGACATTTAATATTCTTAGTCCTTCTTTGAACCTCACCTTAGTTTTTCTGATAAAAAATAATTGCAGTTTATTACCTAATAAGAAGATTTCCTGCTACTATACGTATCGACTCCTGCTCGGCAATAGATCTTTTCAACGATTGGCGTTTGTATTGTATATTTTCAAAGAACGGAGTTTAGACCACGTGTTAAGAACCACTCAGGGCTGTGAAAACTGACCAGGAAACAGCCAATCGCAAAGCACTACCTTAAACTATCACTAGCTTGGGTGTTGATTAATGGGTAATAAGAAGATGTTGTTTCATAACCGCTATGACATATTATTAAAAGACTTGACATACCTGGACTTAAGAATAAAAAGATAACATTTCTTGGTTTTCTCGCACAGAAGTGCAGTGGCTGCTGTAACCAATTTCCATCTAATGTTTGCACTTTTTTAAAGAAGTAAGAAATGGTGTTGCTTTTTAGCGGACACATTGTTTTCTTCTCACACGATTAAAAGAAAAAATGATACAAATTTGCCAGCCGAGGAACCTCAGCAGAGCACTATGGCAACTAATAATGTCTGTTGCTAAGAATAATTCAGCTTCCGTTTAGGTATTTGTGAAACATATCTAACACTGGTTGATAGAAAATATATTCATAATTTAGGACTTTAAACATTACGCAACATAAGCGTTGTTGAACATGGCGAGCAGGCGACATGTTCGTAACTGAGAATCGGCAATGAGTGTCTTCTACATTTTGACATTTCAAATTGTTACAGCGTTTAGAGAACATCCGATTTTCAAGTTCTTAAAATATTTGACCAACTTTCAAAGATAGGTTTGTTGGAATAGGGCAGGTATGACGCAGATACCTTTGCTGACAAATTCATTGTTTTTATAGACAAATATTCATAGATTCATTTTTTGGTCTGTACAACAACATTGGCGAACTGTTAAATATTCACTAACTTTTTTTGAATTGCTAAGTTTTAGTTAAAGATGACAATAAAAACTAGCTACAGTTTACTTTAGGCGCTTATCTTGAATGAAGTCAGTTTGAGGATGATAAATAGTGCTCGAATATTGTTTTTATAAAGAACGGGGTTTGAAGATTGAAAACAATAACAACTAGCTACAGTTTACTTTATGTGCTGTTCTTGAATAAAGTTAGTTTGAGGATGATAAATAGTGCTCGAATATTGTTTTTATAAAGAACGGGGCTTTTGATTTAGGGAGTGGGTGTTGGGGGGGCGTCGATCGATCGCTTATACGATCGAACAAGATGAAGAGAAAATATTAACACAACTCCCATTTTCCATGATTTATCAGTAATAGTTGCACACTGCAAACACTACATCCAAATATCGATAGACTAACGAGGTAGAAATACGACTTTGCGTATGAGAAGGGGGTCTGTGTTCTGTTTTAGCTCGGTCAGTTACAGACATTTAAAGACGTAAAGATATTAATGTTATTACGGGTTGAACTAAGCCGAAACTACTCCTTTAAAAATACTTGACATGTATGGACTTTAGTATAAAAATATAATATTTCTTGGTTTTCTCGCACCGAAATGCAGTGGCTGCTGTTAACAATTTCCATCTGTTTTGCACCTGTTTTTAGATAAGTAGGAAATTGCGTGTTACTCTTTAGAGGACACTTTGTTTCCTTCTCATACGATGTAAAGGAATTAATGATACTGTGGCAACCACTGAAGTCTGTTGCTAAGAACAATTCAGCTTCCGTTTAGGTATTTGTGAAACATATCCAAGACTGAATGATAGAAAATATATCTTACCAGAAGTTTAGCAAGTGTATTGTAGATTTGTTAAAAGAAAGCTTTTTAACGCCTTGAACTGCGCCAGGTCTGAGAGAGCAAAAGTTTATGGTATATGGTAAACATGTTAATTTCTTCCAGCTAGTTTGCTTCCAGCTAGTTTGTGCTTGTACCGATATTTACATCCAACTACGTGTAACAACAGGAATACATATATTTGAACATCTTAAGAACATCTGAGGCTAAACCCCCAAACGTTTAAGAACGCTCAGTCTCAGCTCCACAATTTTTATTTTAATAGGCGTTGTAATAACATCGAAACACCTTAAGAACAATTTTGGCTGAAACCACCCGAAATTTGAAGAAAGCTCAGTCTCATTTCTATAATTTTGTTTAGACGTTCTTATGAAACAAAAAGACTATATTTGATATCACGGTTCTAGTTTATCAAATTAAAACAAAATACTGCACAGGCAAAAATAAGTTAACAGCTGATTTTTTGAAAGTATATAGACGAGTAAACCCCGAGTTCAAACTAAAAAGACAGAAAGTTCGTGGCTTGTTTTTGTACGTGAGTATTTTTATTTGTGTCACCTAATCAGGCTCATTCATGCCGTCTCACGCAACATCATTTTCACATCTCGGCTTTGCAAAAATGCAGAAGAAACATTCTTCAAAACCTTCTTCAGTTCCGACGTGTTCCCAAGACACATGTAGATTCTAGGAGTTGATGTTGATAACGCTACATTGTAGTCTAGCAAATTAATTTCAATTTTATCCTGTATCTTGTCATTGACCTCATCTTGTCATCATCATCATCATCATCACCACCATCATCATTCCCACCATTATCATCACCATCATCATCGTCATCACCATCATCGTCCCCACTATTATCATCACCACCATCATCCCAACTATTATCATCATCACCCCACCACCATCATCATCATCACCATCATCATCATCCCCACCATCATCATTATCAGTACCATAATCATCTTCTCCATTATCATCACCACTATCATCACCATCCCAACCATTATGATCATTATCATCATCGTCATCATCATCATCATCCCAACCATTATTATCATAATCACCACCATCATCATCATCATCATCATCACCATCATCATCACCATAATCATCGTCATCACCATCATCATCCCCACTATTATCATCATCATCCCACCATCAACATCATCATCATCATCGTCATTCCCACCATCATCATTATCATTACCATAATCATCTTCACCATTATCATCACCACCATTATCATCATCATCACTACCATCATCATCATCGTCACCATCATCATCATCACATCATCAAAACACTTGACTCTGCCTATTAATGTTTGTATACGTACCTACACACAACTACACATACACACATTAATACACAAATGAGCGTTAACACACTTACATGTACACGGTCCTTCACCCCGCCTACATGAATGTGAACAAACACAAACGCGCACATGCGGACGGACGGCACTGCACGCATATGCAATACACACGCGTACACGAGCGCACAAGCACACAGAACAGCGATTTTTTGCACATGTTTTAGATGAAGAAAAAATTAACCGACCTTCAGTGTTGGACGTGCTGAGAACGAAATGATCCAGCAGTGCAAGCAGCGCAGATGCACTAGATAACAGTACAGCTGAAAGTAAAACAAAAAACAACAAGAAAATCGTTTCTGTCCTGAACTAAAGTCGTAGTCGGATAAACGAGAAGCGTTAAAATGCTTAAAACAATCGGTTTAGGGGAACCTTAATTTCAATAATTACGGTAAACCCCAGGACTTTCTTAAATGTCGATCCTTCGGTGTTCCCTTAGAAGTCCTTTTTGCTCAATTCAAAGGCCACGCTAGTTATAGTACGGTATTTTAGTAGCGTAGCCAAGGGGAGATAACTTTTCAGTCCTTGATCGCGATCGGCACAAAAAATTCTGGGTTATGACTTTAGTGTATTTAAAAAATCATTGAACTCCTCAAGTTTTCCAACAACTATAACGTTTAATACTTACTCATTTTGTAACGACACTCCCCAGTATCGTGAAAAAAAACTCTGTTCCGTGTAGTTTCAGGAAATGTTTCCGATATGAACACAATTTTGGACTTTCTGCAGTAAGTTGTTCAGAAAATACAAAAGAGTTTGCGTAAAGTTTACTTAGAAAAAATTTATCGTAAAAAATCTGATGAAGTCTCTATTTAGGTGTCATTTAAACTTCCGCACAAAGTAATAAAAAAAGTTAATGATGATCAAACGATACACAGTGGAGTGTTCTTTCAAGACGAAAAAAAGTTCAAGAATCAAAATAAGGCACAGAAACCCAACAAAGTATTCATCATTCACGCTTCCCGTCCTTCCTCTTTGGACAAAATTGAAAGCTGTATCTCTTATAATTTCATAAACAGATAACATCAAAACTTGATACAAAAAGTAAACGTAGAGTAGAGGGGTAGGTGTTTACAGATTAGCAAAAACTATTGAGCTTACGACGATAGAAACTATGAGACAAATCATTTCCTGCGTTATCTCAATAATATTTGGATGGACTGGGAAAAACTGGTTAAATACAGAGTTTCTACTTTTGAAAAGAGTTTGAGTTTGACAAACATTAAAGAACTTTGTGTCAGTCCATATTAGTTTTAAGGCTAAGAGTTTGAGCGAAAATGAACTAAACAAAGATAATGTCAGTAATGATTTTAATCGTACATGTACACCTAAATTTAATTTATTTGATTCATTACAAGAGTGGTGAATCTTCGATAGACACTCAAAAATACTATGTTCGAGAAAAAGAAGTTAAGATTGGAGTGAAATATTCGGTCTCTCTCTAAGATGGCGTCCACCCCCCCCCCCGAAGCCCTGTGCACATGCGCCCCACGGGGTATGACCGCTGGCCACTAATGCTACATTTCCCTTACAAACAAACTAAAGTATACCATTGTCTCTGAGTGTCCTGAGTTCCAGCTGTCCTGATTATAAACTGGTGTACAACATCGCATAACTTTAACAACTGTTGCAAAACTCATATCCAACAGTAATATAATTCTTCAATGCAGTTCAGTGTCAAACAAATCTCAACTAACAGATCAATGCTTACAAATTTTATACTCCTTGTATCTTACTAACATTTTAATGGTCCGGCCGCTCCTGGTCATCCTTGATGTGGGTATTTCATTGGAACTGGTTGAGGGACAATCTCCACCACAGGGTCCACTTGAATTCTGGTTTGGTTCTCCAGTTGAATTCAGATTTGGGCTGTTGGGGACTGCTAAATGACATGATTCAGCCTCTTTCTGGTCCACATCAGTCTCTGGGTTCTGGTTCAAATCAGTCTTCGCTGTCAGTGCAGGTTCCCCAGTCTTCAAAAGATGCTTGCGATTTCGCCTAAACTCACCATCCTCCGTTTCAATCCTGCTCAACAAGCTTCTCAATGACTTTCGCTGGTTTCCATTTCTTTCCAGTCTGCACCCGAACAGTCTGTCCTTCTTTTAATAGTCCAAAGTCTTCGGCTGACTTGTCATGATACTGTTTCTGCCTCATCTGTCTGTTGACCAAATTGGCATGCACAACTTGGGGATCATGGCTTTCAGGCTTCAACATTTCTGTAGTTTGTGGGACTGTGCTTCTAACTCGCCGACCCACCAAAAATTGTGCTGGAGACAGATTCACACCACCTAAGGGTGTATTCCTGTAGGCTAAGAGTGCAAATTAAGGTTCCTTGGCCTTCTCAAGCATTGCTTTGAATGACTTAACTGTTCTCTCTGCCTGTCCATTTGACTTGGGGTGTCCTAGACTGGAGGTGATATGCTGAAACCCCCAGTCATCTGCAAACTTACCGAATTCACTGGAACTGTAACATGGTCCATTGTCAGAGATAGCAGTTGCAGGTATTCCAAACCTATCAAACTGAGACTTGAGGACAGAAATAACTGCTGAGCTGCTCATTGAACTCAGTTTGGCCAGTTCTGACCACTTTGAATAATAATCAACAATGATAAGGTAATTGTGCCCACTCTTGTGCAATATGTCTTTTCTCATTTTGGCCCATGGCAGGGGTGCATGGGACTTCATGGGGCTGCAATATCTCCCTCTGTTGGCTTGGCTGGTGTTCTATGGATACAAAACAGTTCTCATTCGTCTGAGCTACAGCAGTGCTCATTCCTGGCCAGAGAACAGCTTCGCGGGCCTTTCTCAAAGACTTTGTAATTCCCGAGTGTCCCTCATGAATTCTTTCTAACATTTATGATTGTAGAACTTTGGGCACCACAATCTTTGTACCCTTAAGGACTAAGCCCTTTGCCATAGTTAATTCATCTCGAAAGTTCCAGTACTCGCGCACTTGAGCTGGAGACTGGTTTCGGGTTTCGGGCCAACCCTCAACAATGACGTTCTGAAGAATTGATAAAGCTTCATCATCTTTAGTTGCAGCTGCAAACCTCTCGAGCTGCACATCAAAAAAATTGTTGCTCAAACCAATGCCATTCTGTTTCCTAATGCAGGAGAACTCTGAGGGGTGATGTTAGATCAGATATGTTGGGTACAAATTTCCCAACATAGTTCAACATTCCAAGCAATCGCTGGACACCAGCTTTATCGGACGGCCTTGGCGTTTCTATTATGGTTCTAACTTTCTCTAGATCAGCCTTCAAGCCTTCCCCAGAAAATATGCGTCCAAAATACTTCACTTCTTTCCGTTTGATGATGCATTTCTTTTTGTTCAACTGCAGTTTGCTTTCTTGGGCCCGTTGAAGTGCTGTTCTCGGATTTTCATAATGCTCATCCTCAGTCTTCCCATACACTAAAATATCATCCATATTAACATCTACTCCCGAAACTCCTTCAAATACTTGCTCCATTCGTCCCTGAAACACTTCCGGGCCTGACACGTTCCCATAGACATTCGAAGATAGCGATATCTCCCAAAGGGAACGTTGAAAGTCAGGAGCTTACTGTTCTCTGTTTCCAGAAATGTTTGATAAAATGCTTTCTCTTTCGGTCTCTCTCTAAGATGGCGTCCACCCCCCCCCCCCGAAGACCTGTGCACATGCGCCCCACGGGGTATGACCGCTGGCCACTAATACTACAAGGAAATCGTAGTAAGCTGATTGCTGTATTGACTATTGGGCCGGCTTTGAGCATGTTCAAATAGAAAAGGCGCAATATAAATTTACCACTGGACTTTTCACTTTACTTTTCAACATTGGTTCTGCTTCATAAAAGTCTAATTAGGAATACTAGTATACTAAAATTACTAGTGAATTTCTCAAAACCTCTACGGCTAAAAATTCGAACTATAGAATTGCAATTGGTACTTTGTATTTTTTTATCGGAAATTACATAAGAAAAGTACCCCATACTTAACCTAGATTGTACAAGTGAACACAAAGCATGAAGATGAAATGTACGGCAGCGTAACTTGTAGTATAAGCAGTCAGATCTCCAGTGTGGTTGGGATAAATATCTATCCTCGAGCTCTTCATAAAGCCTGTCCTCTGACAAAGCTAACTATGAAGACGCCTACAAAAACCCTCGAAACAAACATTTCAGTTGCAGTTTCCAAACAGGAGGTTCACAGATGGATTTCACTCAATACCAATAAAAACAAAAGACAAAAGATACGGCGGCCATGTTATTGTACAAAACAAAAGGTGATATGAATATTCTATTGTTAAGTGTGCATCAACATGGCCTCTGTGACGTCAGATGAAAACCATCTATATGTTGTCTTTTCATTATTTGAGTATCAGTTCATAATCCAAGGATGCCTGAGTGACAATAGGACGTCCTAAATAAGGACATCACGTGACCTGCCAGAACCATGTGCTTTTCTGTTGGCTCTCCGACTTGTTTTAAATAAAGTTACTCGTTGGGATTACAAGCATATTATAAGCGTATTATAACATGGTGTCACAAGTTGGATATAATATATGATATATATCATGGCTGTAAAAAGGGAATGGCGCGTGTGCATGTGTGTTAGTTAAATGAATAACGCGCAGCATTATACAGAGTTTAAGTTTTGAAAAGTTCTTTTTTCAGAGACAGTACAATATTCAAACCTTGCACTAAATCACGAACTGTAACAAAATTGTCTCACTCAAATTCCCTGCATAAAATGCAATTAACGTCACACAACCCTTGTCTGCTTTGTTCATAAGTAAACGTTTCAAACACAAGTCAACCAAGAGACGCTTCAAAATTTGAAACAAAGCCTCTTTGGTCGCAATTGTATTCCTAAAAAATCGATGGCAATTTTAGTAATTTTAGCATTCAAAAAAAAGATGATTAAAAGCATTGATGCATTTCGGAAAAATAGTTGTTTTAGAATTTTAGGACACGGGTACTACAAAAAAAAATAATGCATCGATCGATATTGGTCGTTAATTAAGAGTAGCTTTCAAGGATCTTGTTTTTGGAGATGAAGAAAAGGATTGGTGCCCTAGCTATTTTTCACTCGTATCAAATAATGATGTTTCGGGGATGAGTTTGTGTGGCAGCTCTTGTTGCAGTAAGTAGTTAGCGTATTTTAAAATATCTTCTACTATGATTTCAAACCATACGTGTAATAAAGGTCGTCAACGGAAGGATGAAGCAAAAATATCAGACCTTTGAAGTTCGATGCACGTGTTTATTAAAGGTCCTTTAAATCCCATTACAATAGCAAATGTATATTAAATCCCCCAACAATAAGAAGGTCGTTTCTCAGGTCTTCTGATGGTCAACTGTAGTTGGCCTTCTCCACGTCATGTCTCTAGTACTCAGGGAACTAAAAGGATGAAAAGAAAAGCAAGCATTAGTTTAGTACTAAAATAAATTAATATTTTGTTATTTTTTAGACCTGCACTACTCACACTAAATGGAGAATTGCTGTTAGTAAAAAGTAAAAGCTATTAACTCAACAATTTAAACCGTGGTTCGGTCTTGTTAGTCCGAAATTTTTTGCCAGTTTGCACGAACTCTTCCATGGTATGTTGTAATGAGTTTCCAAGACGAAATCGAGGACAATTTTGTAGCCGAGGGACTGTATAAACTCAATACAACATATCTCAGAAGTGATTTCTTCTTGAATAAAAGATAAATTTTCATTAGGGAAAACCAGCACTCAATCATACGAAGTTTCATTGAACCGTTAACAAAACCTGAATATCCTCTAGAAGACTTGAGATGGATTTATTCAATACTTTGTCATGAAATTTACTTTTCAAAAAAATGTCAAAGAACTGTCGAACAATGAATAATATAACAACCAAAACCAGTTTGTTTTCTGATTCAAAGTTAAATAACAGTACTCGGCCAGGTTTTAAAGTTGTAACTACAAACTTAAGTAAATCTCTTGTTCTTTAATAATGTCTACAAAATGGATTCGAAAATCTGAATGAACTCGGTCTTCTTCCATGCTGAATATGACTTATAACAAAAACTTTCCGGCACAGACCTCAGTGGTATGCCAGTAAAAAACATTTCACAAATTGCTTCCTTCCTTCCTATCTTGGTTTTGTAGGTCTGGGTACGAGAATAGTTTGTAGCTCGACGGGTTTTCCATTCGACTGAGTCCGAACAGGTTGCGATCTCCGAACTCAGAACTAAAAAAACCAGAATGCACAGACGATGACCCTCAAGAACCAGACTACGGGGCTTATCGATCGATCGAACGAGCCTGGAAGAAACCACTCGCTAAAACAAGAGCAAAACACATGGTAACTTTACAGTTTTAGCAATTTTTTTGACCCATGCGATATATAGGTTATCCCTGTGGCAAGCCAAAGCAAACCTAACCGGCCGCATATAATCGCTTTTGCAAACCTCAGGCCTGAATTCTGGAAGTACAAACAGCTTGACTTTTTTAAACAAGGTGCAGCAAGTATAAGAGATCAAACTCAAAATTAACTTGCTTTTCACCCATTTGCTTCTTCCAAAGAAACGACGGGTAAACGCGTCTCGTCCGGTTTTGTATAATTGGTAGTGTGTCCTGCTGACTGCTAGTCTAGTGAAGTATCATTCCGTAGAAACTCGAATTTGGCTGCGTTAACCAGTTCGTTGACAGTGACTGCATGCTTGCATTTTCCCACCTAGAGCAAGATATTCCGATTCCTTGCGGAAAGTTGGTGACAGTGCTTTATCACTCAGTCATTGGAGCTACTACCATTACTTTGGTTTCTTTGTAAAGACTCTTCCGCCATTGCCATTTCAACTGCTTTGAGAAGAAGTCGTTGTTATTCAAAAAAATGAAACTATTGCCAGGGGGGGAAACCTCCTTTTCCCTTGCTTCTGAGAGGTGAGTTGTCTTTTTCATGGTATTTACTTACTTGAGATTACACTCAGATTGTGATAACTGATTCATTCAACTGTCCGAAAATAAGCTCAGCGTAGTCGACCAGTTGAAAAACACTAATGAATAACAGAGACATTAAAAGAACAGTCTGATTTGAGGAAATCGCAATTTTTATGATAAAAATAGTTCAGTATGGCACAATTTGTGCATAGTTCAGTAGACGAACTACTTTCGGCAATTCGATTTGTGAATTCGTTCCGAAAGAAACTCGACCCGGTATCATGTAAACGTTTTTGAAAATGAAGTTGTTCGGAATCTATTTATATCCAATAAAATTAGTTAGACTTCATGAATAGGACATCTCAATATTAATTATCATCTTTTTCCTGCCGCTTATTAAAGTATCGTTTTGCAAAATACAGTTATTTACGGAGTAACGCAGTTTTCGCGATTTCACGTTTTCTTGGTCCAGAGACGACTTGCAGGGTAAAAAATCATTTGTTACGTATAACTTATATCGCTAATGCAATATCAATTATCATCTTTTTCTTGCCGCTTATCAAAGTCTCGTTTCGCAAAATACGGTTTTCACTGAGTAACGCAATTATCGCGATTTGACGTTTTCATAGTCCAGCGACGACTTTGCAGGGTAAACAATCATTTCTCATGTATAACTTATCTTGCTGATGCAATATTAATTATCATCTTTTTCCTGCTGTTTATCAGAGTCTTGTTTCACAAATTAATTACAGTTTTGCCAAGCTCATTTCGTTTCGTTTCGTTTCGCTGAATACCGTAAGCCTTTCAAAGTACGTGTTTTGTTCGAATGGATGGGCAGTTGCATTTCTTTGGTTCAGACACATAATACATCTCTTATATCTTCAAGTAGCTTGCCTTCTGTGCTTATAAGTTTTCATCAGGTTTGTCATTTCAATGGGAAACTATTTTGCATTTGTGCTTTTTCTTGAGCTTAATAGTTTTGTGTAAATTTCAGCGTCGAGTTTGCTTCGCTCTAACTTTTGCTCCTAACTTGTTTGAAGTGTCCAGTTTGACGGGTCTTTTGGTAGCTTTCAATTCTCTTTCAATATTGCAGTTTGTTTTCAGTCAGTTACAAAATGATTAAAGCATGAAAGGTGCAAAGTTGTTTACAAGCTATAGAAGCGAAGAAAAACTCATTAACAAACGAATACTTCAATCCAAACGTGACAGCAATTACAGCAGTCCCCCCCAAAAAATTCACCAACAATTATTCCTTCCTTCATCTGAAAAGGGGGTGGGCGCTTTCTCGATCAAATGTGGTAATTGACATTCAGGCTTGTAATAGACATATTTCAGTCGTACAATGCTTTCTGCAACTGGTGGTGATTAGAAATCTTATATATTGTAAAAATTGAACTATCCCTAAAGCTTTCTATTCTGTATTTTGGGAACAACTAGGGAATTCGCTCTTGTTAGGCGATTTTTGAACCTATACTGAATCAGATGTATCCAGACACAGTTTATTATTTGTGAAAAACACACCAGTGTTTGTTTGTCTTTCATATAAATAATTATACTTCAACAATAACTTTTACTATCAACCCACGCGTTACTATTGGTCAGAATCGATCACGTGACATCCTTCGCCGGGCAATGACAAAGAGAGATTTGCTAGGGAAGTAGATTTTCCTATAATTTATTGCAATGTTTACTCTGTTCCGGACTTTCAAAACACCCTTTCCTGTTCAGTCCATTCGAACTAATCCAATCACTACTTTTCTTGATCTGAAATTGAGGCTTGTTACGGAAAACTTCAACCGCCATTTTGAACAAACTTCAAACCACGGATTGGAATCAATGCATTGTTGAACCTTGCTGAATGGTTAATACTTTATTCAAACCATCGCTGTGAAGAATTCTTAAAAAGAAATTTCAGAAGATAATGCTACGACGGCAGAATAATTAGTTAAGCAGCAAGTTGTGAAAACAAATGTTTTTGTTATAACAAGTCTCTGCCATACTCAACATGGAAGAAGACCGAATTAATTCAGGTTTTCGAATCTATTTGTAGAAATTGTTTAAGAACAAGAAATTAACTGAAATTTGTAGTTACAACTGTAAAACGATGCCGAGTATTGTTATTAAACTTTGAATCCGATAACAAACTGGTCTGGCTATTTTTATATTTTTCATAATTCGACAGGCATTGTACCATATCCTAAACTAGACATTATTTATCTAACGTAGTAAAAACGTCCAACGCAATACCTCTCTTTAATAATAATGAAAAATCGAAGAATAAAATCAGGTGACAGCTATCTTTAATGAAATATTATTTTTGTGATGACCAGTTACTAGTTATTCTGGTCTCACGTTTACGTCATAGAAATAGATTTCAGCTCAGATGGTTTGTGTTGTTTTATATAAATTGTAATTGCAGTTTTTGCTTGGCATCTTTTTGGTACAAATTTTGATCGAGAGATCAAAATTGTCAAATAGAAAAATGGTGATGTAGATAGGACGCCACTGAAACCGTGTGCCAGTCTCTATTAGCTGAAGTCTTTTCAAAATACCTAGCTTAGAGATGCCGATTTGTACTAGATGCGAAACAAAGACTCTCGGAAATGCTTAATTTTTCTCGTATCAACAGCTCATTCCACTTACAGTTTGACCCGCCTTCTTTAGAAAAGCTCAGCAACAATTTTTAACCCGGTAAGCGGTCAGAAATGTTCATGTTGGAAAGTAGCCTTAGTTTATGATAACTGAGATCCCGTCAAATGACTAAGCCAACCTTGTCAGTGAGCACACATATTATCAATAGAGAGGTCAGGTTCACAACAACAACGGCAACATCAACAACAACAATTTATTCCCCCCAATTTGGCACATAAAAAGGAAGAATTCATCCGAGCAATTCCGGCGCGAGGAGAAACCTAGCTGAGCTATTTAAAACCTCTACACAAGTCTCGTGGCAACAGACCCTAGACAGAAAATCATGGATCAATGTTTCATTAACACCTATTAAACTAGTCACTAACTAATCAGTTTCCAAAATGAAATGTATGTAAAAGTCCTGATCCCGTGTTGGTATTACTGGCTAGTAAAGAACCTGGCTTTTCAGGTATTTTATTTTTTCGTACTTTAATTTTTAAGAATTTTGGTGACTGTAGATTCTCAAAACATAAAACCAGATTAGCGTTGTCGCTAAGGCGTTGCTGCAATGGTAAGACAAAACCTTTCTTAAACGTTTGATTGTGCATTATACAATTTTGAAGAAACAATCATTTTATGAAACAATTTTTAACAAATTAGGTCGACGTAACACTAACTAAAATCGAATACAATTAGTGGCTATAGTTGCAAGTAATCAAGGCAGTGTTTGGCTATTGGTTTTACAAAATGTGTGATGATTTAATGAAAAATAGGAAATAGATTTTCAAAATTTCTTCAACTACACCAATTTCAACACCAATTTTGTTTTCACAAAACAACTTCTTTAAACTTAACGTCTATTGCTAAAAAATATCAGGTTCAATTTAACCAGAGTATGCTATACTACTGCATGGCATGGCTTGTATATTTAAACATATTCTTCCTTTTGGATTAGGCCATTCATTACTACATAGTTACTATGGACAATTCAGCTTTCAGGAACAAATTTAAATTATAGTTTCTGCGATATCATATTAACTAGTTGTCAACTAGCCGCAGCACATTGAAAGTTACCAGTCGCCGAGTCTTGCGTACCACTTGGGCAACAAGAGGTAAAATTTTTTTCTCCATGCATTTCTATTAAATCTTTGGCTGTAAAAATATTTTTGTTTTTAGGATGAACTTAACAAAAAGAGCAAACATAGAAAAAATGTGCTTTCGCAATTCAACTTAAGCATATGAAACCCTGTAACTAACTTATTTATTTAAGTTTTTCATAAGACTTTTTCAGTTGTTTTCGTTACTTGTTAGTTGTGTTTTCAAACGGAAAGAAAATCTGGCGAAGATGAGCCAGTTTGTTTTTCAACGAAGGAAATGCCCTCCTTTTTCGCCTTTTTGTTGTTCTATTGCAACAATTTCACAAACCAATTCGAGAAATTTCTGATATTTAAGTAATAATTTTAAAACTTCAAAACACTGATCATATCTTCTAAACACCCCTTTAGTACACAGTTTTCTTCTCAAAACATGATAAAAGTGTGCGTGAAGATTTACCCGGATAGGTTTTGGTACGTTTTTGAAGTTTTGAGGGAAAATTGATTTATAGATTGGAAACTTTCATTGAAGAGACGTAGAAAGGATCAACTATTCCATCAATCATTCTGACTTGCTTTTAGGAAGGGGCGGTGACCAAATAGTTCCCATCCTCCTCTTTCTGGTGTCTTGATCCTGCAATTTTTTGTCCCAGCTCTCCAATAACCATCCTATCTTCCACCACCTTACATCTCACTTTGTAACATCCTCTATCATTAATTTCTCTCTACCAACCTATTCAATATTCCAATGACATAATGACCATCCAACCCAACCCTAGCTCTACAGCTCTATACCAGTAACCGCTGCCAATTCTCCGAGGACCTCGGCTATTCGTCTCTATCCTCAACCGTCATATCCCTTCTCTTAAAAAGCTTATTAACCAACTCCATTGCCACATTTTAATTAACTACTCCCAACTAATAGCAAAAATACATATTTATTTATTTATTTATTTGTCTTCTTTCAGTTGTAGTGGAACAAGAACAGAAGCATCAGCCAGTGACCAGTAACTTGACCAGTGAGTGATCAAGAATGAAGTTTTACATAGTTCTTGCGCTGTTCTGGATAGGTTTAATCATGTCGGTTTCTACATCAAATGCCAACACGGAATCAGAGAGCGTTGGCGCTCCTTTTGGGTCTGGCACTGACGGGAAAAGGTAAAAATAAAAAGGCGCTATAACCTGATTTTCTTTTGTCCAACTTTAATTTGTAGATGAATGCACCAATACTCACGGTGCAAAGTAAAGAATGACAAGTTAACTTTCCCAAAGATGCTAATTTTCCTTTACAGCGGTGACTTTCCTCAGATGTCTTTAGAAGGGCTAGTATCAGACTTGCTAAGATCTTGTTTGGACATTTAGAGTTCAAATTAATTACAGACTGGTTGAATGAGCCAAAACATGCTTATTGTAGAATTACAATTTGAGTCTACGAATCCTACTGATAACCATTTCTGTATTGTGAGAAACAGTTTTTTATCTTCTGTGTGATACAAGCTTGCACAAGCATGTGGACACTGTAGGACAAGCAACTTGCACAGCTGGCTGTCTTTTTGGGAGCGGAAATATCGAAAAAATCGAGATAACAGTAATCACTTGAGTGTATGGTATCCCTGGCAATTCTTAAAGTTAGGGTTAGAGGTCTCCTTAGTCCGGCTTACAGATAATGAAGTATTATAGACACGACCTTGTTATTGGGCAGGTTTTCTTAACTAAAATGAAACTCGAAATACTCCATTTCCCTAAGTTTTGATAATCTAACTCCAACAGGCCATTAGACTTTTTTGAGAAAACTGACCAGTCATTATCAAACCACAGACATCGATGCTCGCGTAAACAGTTTGATAGCAATCTCTCAACGAACAATTTGCATTGATCTGAAGTTTTGAATATTTAAAAGCTATTTTTTGTGTAAACCATACAAATTAACAAAATTTATCCTAAAAATGTTGTTTATTTCATTTTGGTTCTATTAGATCTCATTAATACTATCTCTTGTTTTTCAATTCATACTTCTAAACCCAAAGTGCCTCAATGTTGGATTCACCACACTCCTTTAATTATAGAACCATTCTATGGTTGAAGTTTCCAAGTGTCAAGAATCGGTGGGCTGGGTGTTGATAATCGCTTCAGGATTATATTCTTTAATTAAGATAATACTGCTGTATTGTTTGTTTTCCTCTCCAGCAGGGAACTCCGACGCCGCACCTGGGATATTTTTCGGAATAATTTCCAGAAGTTTAAAAATTCTCATGGTCATTATCTTCATCACATAGGTAGGTGACAACAAACATTTATCACTGGTCTTTTAATGTAAGTTGTAGCTATTTTTAATAAAAGCGATGCACGTGTATCGTCCCAAAAAGGCAACCATAACCAGGTTTGCACTTTGCTTTAAAAACTGCCAATTTCTCAGTAATTGTAAGTTCAAAAACGTATGGAAATTGCTACTGTTTTTATTGCTATGTTATCCTTTAGGTTTCTTGTCACTGTGATTTTGTTAATTGCTTTATGAGTCAAGTGAATGAACCCATAAATATTTGGGCCTTTTGGAGAAACACCAACGTTTATGAGGGATTATTTGGATCCCCATGATTTCCTATAAATGGCTGCAAATAAAAGCTCATATTTGGCTTGCAATCAGCACTCACCTTGCTAATTACTTTCCATGGCAAGAATAGAGTTATGATTAAGAACTGTTGCTTAGGCAACAGCTGTTTCACACGTACCCGCCTTCTTGCTTGCCTTGCTGAATTTTTTTAAACAATCGATATTTAGCAAAACTGCTGCACGTTTTCCTAAGTTTATGAGAAACTTATATTTATAGTATCGGATCGGAAAATCCCCAGGAGAACATGTAAAAAAAAAAAAAACGAATTTACAAAATCAATTACGCTTTTGTTTCAAACTGAAATTTGCTTAGTTAATTTTGTATAAATTATAAGTGTTAACGTCATCCAATTAACGTCAAAATATGTTCTCGATAATAAGAGTACAAATATTCCAAAGTTCATTCGCTGGAAATTTGATAAAAAGTCACCAAATTCGTAATGAAAAATCGTGTAAGAAACAAATAAGTGAGGTAAGGCGATTAAAACAATGTTCAAAGATGTTCTAACAAAATAAAAAAAAGTATTGCTAAAAAAATTTGCCAACCGTTCCTTTATTTTTTCCAGTTGGTTCCCATGGATGGAAAAAGAAGACTGCCGAATGAGAATTTTGTTAATATGAGTAACAAGAAGGAACAAAGTGCGAATAGACAACTTGTACGGTGTACCTGATTGGGAGAGGGCTAAAGTGTTTCATTTTGTAGTTATAGAAAAAAAGATCATCAAATAGAATTAACTGTTTAGAAAAACGAAAAACAGAAAACAGAAACTATAAGAAGTTCATTGTAGAATACGGGTTTGACACTATGGGTTAGTTTTATTAAAAGATAGCGGAACGTTTAATGACATTTAAGTTCCTGCATGTCATGCCGTCTAATAGAGACTTGAGTTAACGAGTCTTTTTCATTGTGACGTTTTTCACGTTTTCTCCTGGTTTTTCGCTACCTCACGTTTGGCGCTTGCATCCCCCTTCACAAGTGAGCTTTATTAGCAAGCTTGGCGAATCCTTTCACCACGACCCCCGCCCCCGCCGCCACGACATGAAGTTATCTATTTGTCGCAGTGTCGGGTACTTCAAAAGTGAAATTTCTGAAGGCGAATCTCCAATTTGTGATTTACGATACGATGCATCGTTTGTATTTTTGCTACGCAGACAACTATCATGTACAACATGCCTACCATAAAATCGCCTTTCTTTTTTGTTTAAAAGTGATAGCATAGTATTTCTGTTGCTCGCTTACTTCCTGTCGATACAATCCTGTTCAGCGCGAGCGAAATGTGCCGTTCGAAGGATCGCATCGTGCAATCGAGCCTGTTGCGGCCTTGCAATTGGGCTATGTCAACAGATTCACCCAATTCACAAGCGCAAGGAATGATACTGTTTCTGAAACCATTTAAGCATTATGACTTCTCAAAATTGGGGACGGAAATTCACTTTTGTACATAAGGATTTCAGCAGGGTTTCTTTAGAGTTTTCTTTTGCGCCGTATAAGTGACAGAAGAGACTTTGCTATTACATCAGGATAAAGGTATTGAAATCGATTACTATACAAATTTGTAAGCAAAAGATGATAATAATAGGTAATAATAATAATAAAAATAATAATAATAATAATAATAGAAATAATGATCATAATAATATCAATAAAATTAATAATATTATTATAATGTATTCGTTTAGTGTAAAGTCACTTAATTTCTCAAATAATTAATAAAAAATACCTCTTCGATCTATTTGATGAAAATGAGTATCGAATACAGCTCTTGCTTCGCTTTTGTGATACAATGCCACCTTCATTAAATCTTCATGGTATTTTTCGTACAAGTACTATGAAAACGGGAAAAAATACGTGATTTCTAAATTTTAACGGGACTTTGAACGAGAAAATCTAAAGATAAAGAAAATATCTCAGCTACTTCAAAGAAAAGCGCAATATCCATATTGCAAAGCACGATGGGACTTCTAAATTCTCAATTTGCCTAGCTAGTATTGGTCTAATTTATCTGGCCTCGGTTCATGGTCATTGGGGTGTAATATGAATGTGGTTTATATTTAGCTTGCCACTTTGCTGTTACGTTTGGTACTCAAGTCAATGGATGACACGCTGACAGGGCTCCCATAATTCTTTTCGTGCCTAGTTTTACCCTTTGCAGTTGTTAATGTTTCTAAACAGCTGTATAAATGGCGGAAGCCATTACATTTTCCCCTCACTGTATCGACATTAAACCTTTCCAGTACATATCATTGCTTCATTCTCGTGAATATTCCATCGGCTCACTATTCCATAGTGTTTTGATTCTAGTCTTCATACGACTCTGTGGGTAGGTGTCATCATGACGTTAATATTTATATCTTGCCTCATTGGCATAAATCTAACTTCAATTTTCAAACAAAACATGTCTGTAAATGGAA
>JAOBYE010004795.1:0-23940 GCA_025403585.1 Parazoanthus swiftii | reverse complement strand
AAAATCTAGAACTTGAAACTGAAAGGTTCGGGAGAAATCATCGAAAAACCTCCGTTTTCCTCACTCTTCCCTGAAATGCCTGTCCTGGTTACCCAAGATGCATTTACAAACGTGAAGGGGTCTATTGTGCAAGTGTGCATCTACTTTTGTTTATATATCAAAGCAGATGTTACGCGTCTTCTGATTGTACATAGGCAATGTCCAGCATGCTTTATAACCTTTCGAGTTCCTTTTCGAAATTTGAGGAAGCTGACGAATCGCCAAATTATTGCCAAGTTTTGGTTTCAATTGGATTTTTTTAAAAATAATTTTTACAGTAATTTAAGGTTTAGAGTGGCATGGTACTGGCGACATGCCAAGCTACCTGTGAAAGGCGGGAAGTTATCAATTTTCGGCGCCAAATGTTGGCGGTGCGCCGCCGCCGTCGTCTGTTCAGTTCCATTTTAAGACTGAAGAAGAAAAAGAAGTAGGAAATGCGAAGAAACAAAAGTAATTCTGCCGGTTTAAAGACGGCTCGAACATGGATGAAGTGCTCACTGACAGTAAAAAGCATAAAATCCAACTGTTTTTGAAGCTTGCAGTTGCCGCAATCGATGAAGGGAAACAAACATCTGGGAGGACTTGAATCCCGTACTTGAACAACTTGATTGACACAAACACTTCGAGTGTCGCTATACTCGAAATAATGCTGGATAAATCATGTGGAATATTCTGATTTTGAAAAGTTAAATCTGAGGATTATTCGCTGCACCGAAATTTACACAAAGTAGGTCGCTCGCAACAGTTGCAGACGGCATATGCATGCAGCTAAGTACATATAAAAAGTATTGGTCTTAAACATTTTTTTTCGAACTACAAACTGGAACGCTTTTGATGCTCTTGTTGAAGTAGAAATGTTAGTTTCCGATCTAAATGTTAATTTCTGATCTAAATCAGTCGTCTTGAACCAAACCTTAAACAAAACGATTTTATTGAAATTGTTGCTAGCTGTGGTTTTGATAAGTACATGTAAAAACGTTTGCTTGCTTTTCCGCGCGTTTGTTTATTTGGCTTATTAAATAAAAGAAATAAAAAACTCGCCAGCGTCCTATGTTCAGCTATATAAGCACGTTCACTCAAGCAGTGCTTAGATACACTCGCCCAAACTCGCCTACGGCTTGTATTCCTAGACACCCCTTTCGTGAACTTAAAAAATCATGCGTGCTTATATTTAACTGAACATAGCAGGCGGGCTTGTTTTCTATTTCTATAATATAGTTCAATAAGATTATTCATGGTTCGATTGATTGTCATGTCTACGGAAGGGAATGTCAAAGGAACATTAAAAAAGGACAAGATGTAAGATGCAAAACAACAACAATATATTTGTATCTCCAGGTTATATTACGGTTTTATGGTTTTATGTGTAAGGCCAAGTAAAAAAAGATATTAGTTTCCCGAGGTTCCTATAGTTTAGTATTTTGTCAACTTATTTTTCAAAATATAGGTTTACGTCCCCTTTGCTTCCAATAAAACAGTAGAATATGGCCTCCATTTCATCTCAAGAGTTTATATAGCTTACTTTAACATTTATATACCAGCCAGCCTTTCATATTGATCCTTAATTATTCAAGCATTGTGAACTTTCAACTTCCAATACTGGCGTTTTTTGTTGTTTGGAAGACCAACTTAAAATATATCAGAATATAGCTATTTCAGATCTCTGTTTAGCGCAACACAGGTTTCTATATCAGGAAAATGTCTTGCCAGCAACAAGTTCTAGTCACTATTTCAAGAATTCAAAGACAAAGTAATGTTGCAATATGTAAAATTTGATCGAAACGGTCCTCAGTATTTATGAATTTCTCAGCCACCATTTTGGCTTGAAGCCCTTGTGGTCTTCCGCTTCGCCACCTTTACTTGCTCACAGCACACGTCGGTGTTCAGCACACATAAAGGGATCACTGTTACATTTATATCTATGCATCAAGTATCAAATTCGATTTACTGTTTGTATTTTGAGTTTATTTAACAGCCTGCAGAAGCGGGTTTTTCACCAAGGTATTTCATATTTTTCTAAAAGATCTTTAGATATAAATAGAAATAACAAATTATAAAAAAAGGAGCTGCCGGGCAGGCAAAAAGGAGGCGGGCGGGGACGGGAAACTATATCTTCTTTTTTTTTACTTGGCCTAAATGGCTTCTGGCAATCTGAAGGCAGCGAACTAACGAAGTCAGATTGCCACTGGGTTAAATTTAAAATTGATGTTAGTCGCACAAAGGTAATGATACTTATTATAAGACCAAGATAAGCTAAAACAACGAACATTCGAAACAAGACATACAATTTCGGAAAAAAAAATAATGGACAAAAATCAGAATAACATAAGGAGAGTTTTCTCTCTAGATTCCTTGAAATAAAATTTCGACATTTTTTATCATCAGAAATTATTTAAGTGTTCCAGATTTTAGCACCAATGAATGGCTAAATTTGGTTTACCATAGTTGGTTCTAACAGATGGAAGAGAATATGTCTCTCTTCTTGTCACCTTGCATGTTTCAAAGATTGCATTATTGTCATAAAGTGCCTAATAAACATTATCAAAATGATCTAAATAATGAGCGTAACATTAATAAGTTAACAAGCGAACACCTGTGGCAAGGTAAATGTTACTGTGAAAATAAAGATTTACTTCTAAGTAAATCATTCTGCCTTTGAAATGTATGTTACTGCACGTAATTCTTACGTAATTCGTAAGAATTACGTTTAGTAACGTATGTTACTGCACGTATATCTTCTAAGTAAATCACTCTGCCTTTGAAACGTGCGTTACTGCACGTAATTCTTAAGTGCATCTGCTGTATATCCCACAACAAACCTTCTTTTTGATGATCAAGACAAGCTTACAAATTTCTTTTGCTTGGCAGTTGCTCCAGAAATATCTCAAACTCCTCAAAGCGTGACGGTAAATGAAAGCGTCACGAGTACTCTGTTCTGTGAAGCCAGCGGAGATCCACAACCTACGATCACATGGAGGAAAGAGGGTGATGAAAATTTCAACAGAAAAGGCGAGACGCTGCAATTAACCAGCATTGTGAAGGGCGATAATGGGAACTACATCTGCGTCGCCTCCAATGGAATTGGTCAGAATGCAACTGCTAATGCTACGGTGACAGTTCAATGTAAGCTTTTTCTATTTGATCTTTTTTACTAGGCTTAAACTGCTACAAAGAATATTCCATTTGTTCTTTCATTACCGCTTGCCTGGTTTATGTTGGATTGCGCGAGCAGTCTTAATTATTCATGGAAGCACAAAACTCGAGCGATGAAGCAGTGAGCGCCGGAGTCGGTGAGCCCCTGCGAGCCGCGAGAAGCGCAGGTGCGAGGAAAGGAGAAAGGAAGGGACTGCAATGGTTTCTTTATAATAGAATTCTATTAACAAATCAAATGTGCCATGAACATCACCCATAGTTCCTCCTTAGTAGCCGCACCCATGGGAGTAAGTGACAGATGACGTCATCCAATTATCAAACCAACCAATAGAAATTCCTGGTCACCGTCGTGCCAGGGATACTGACCTGTTACAAAGAAGCCACTGTAGTCTCTTTCTTTTATTCTTCCTTCGCCGCCGCGATCCTCAAAGCTTGAAGTCTCTCGCCAACTCGCTCGCGGCTTCGCCTCTCAACTTTTGTGTTTCCTCAATTGATTTTTAAGAAAAGGAAGAGAGTGCTCTCAGTCTAGGATTATGTAACAATGTCAATTTTTCTTTTATGGTAATTTCCAAGATAAAAGCTGCAAACTTCTTTTATTTTAGTCAAATTTTGTGTTTTGTATTGATTTGAATCAGAGCGTTACGAAACAGGGTTGATGTTTCTTTTCAGATAAACCTCATGACACCAAACTTTACAGCAATGTAACAAACAACATAGTTGAAAGACCTTCTGGAGTAAAGTTCATTTGTACAGCGGATTCTCTGCCAAGGCCTCGTTTATTTGAGTTATTCAGTGATGATGACAAACTTGGGGAAACCAATGATGGAATATTTGAGCTGTCAAGTACCAACCTTCCCTTTTTTAGTACAATGCGATGCGTTCCTCACAACATCTTCTGGTCGGGGCAGGACGCTCAGCTAAACCTAACGGTTCATGGTAAGTAAAACTATTAACCCAAATAAAGAATGCTCTGCCCCATTGAAAACGTTGGTAGGATATATATAAGCTCAGAATGATACCTTTTAAAAATCAAAATAACATTTAGTTGGCCTCAAGTCGTAAAGAGTATTATTGTACCTTTGGTGTAATCCGCATCACTTATATATCGTTACATTCTCCACATTCGTCTTCCCCCCCCCCCCCCATCCCAACGCCTTCGAGGCTTCTAGGATTGAAGTAAGCAACTCATATCGCTTTAGTATATGTTGAAGATGTTGTAGTTTTTGTGAAAGTAAGTATATAAAAAATTTAGCACAATATATTGCAATGCTATGCAATGCATTACAATGCAAAGTAATGCAGTGTAATTCTACAAAAATTAACGCAGTCCAATAACAAACATTTCAACACGTGGCGTTAAAGAGTTTGATAAATAAAATTCGTTAAAGTAAGAATGCTTAACTAAGATCGCAAACGTTGAATGTTTAGACACATTAAAATATTACAAGTTCTTTCAGCTATCAGCAAAACCCTGTGTGACTCTAAACATAAACTTATCCCTAACAGCAAAATTTTACTTCTATAGTCTGTTAAACATAAAGATAATTATTACAGTTTTGAAAAGATTTTATCATGATTATTATTATGTCAACGATTGCAGATAAACCTAAGATAACCAAGATAACGACCTTTTCTGAAACTTGGATTGGGAAGGCGGTCACTAAAACATGTGAGGCACAAGGAAATCCTCAACCAACGATCAAGTGGTCCAGAGGAGATGGGGGGAGCACTACAGCTTTATCGTCCACAAAAGTACGCAGTGTTCTGAGCATTACACCAACAACGGAGTCCGACTTTGGAGTTTACACCTGTCGGGCGGAGAATCTCGTTGGGTCGACAAAGAAAAACACTTCTTTGGTCCAGCAAAGTAAGTTTACTTTCTGTTTTAGGTTAAGTCTTACCAAAAATTTCGAACTTTTTTAAATACGATATCTCTATTGCAAGATACCATAGCGGTAATGCATTGAATGGCAGTTTCCAACCATGTCAGTTTTGTTCTATAGCCATATCCATTAAGACAAATTTATATTAATTAACTTTTTTTACCTTGTTTGAACGTCTGGTAATATAGTAAAAATAGCGTTTTAATTGTAAAATCATTGCGCTACGAAGCGATTGTGAACTGAATCACATTACATAAATATTAGTTTCAAAAAGGGCAAAAGTTACGTGAAATTACAATAACATAAATTTGGAAATACTAAAATTTAAAAGTTAAAAAGTTTAAATGGGGCTAGGCCTTGTTTGTTGTGACATAATATCTTGGTATTCAGTTCTCAATCAGCTTTTTCCTTCACTTTTTAACAATTTTACAGATCTACAAGATCACTCATATTGGTTAGAACAAATTATTTTATCTTTTGTGGCTTAGGTCTGACTTCCGGTAAAGATGCACCCAGAACCAGTCGTTTGGCCTTGGCCGCGTGGGCTCTGGGTACGAGAATAAAAGTGTGGGCAAAATGGTTTAGCTCTCGAAAACTATTTAATATAAAAGGCAATTAGTTATCAATAACAAACGTATTTTCCTTTTGAAAAAAACAATCTGGATTTTTGACACACTGTTTTTTCCATTTATTAACTACTTTTTTATATCAACAACTGGTAGTTTCCGACAATCATTTCCGTTGTGTTTTGATGTCCTTAATGTTTTAAACCATTCCGGCCAAAAACGAAAATGAAAATCTTTAAACTTGTGTGCCAGTCAGACGATAGGACGGGGGAAAAAGGGGTATGACCTTAATATTACAGAACTTTTACATTAAACCCATTGAATAAGGTTTTAATTTTTAATTTTCTTATCTATACGCAGCAAAACCCACTAAGCCCGTAATACTGACAATGGAACTACAAAATGATAACCAAGTGACAGTAACGTGGAACGCACCGTCACAAGACGGCGGGCACGTCATTATGTCATACCGTGTTATGCTCGATGATGGGTCTGGAAATAAGAAAACCTGCAATACACCGGGCAACAGCAGGTCATGTGTGTTTGAGAACGTTTCTCCTTCAGCAAATGAATTTACCGTTACAGTAACAGCGAAGAATGGTGCAGGATACGGCGAAGTTGCTACGAGTGAGTAATCGTGGAGCCACTAATCGTTGAATGCTTTGAGTTATATTCACTTAGATTAGTAACTAAACTTGAATATGGTTTGGAATTATATTTTTCCTATATTAAAAATTGTATATCAAGGGATGTCAGGATTGCTCTTGAAGATAATTACGAACTATGTTTTGTAAGCACGAGAACTTGAACTGGTTGCTTGTGAGCACTTTGAAAACAACATTCTACAATTGATCACTTTAGATATAAAGTATAACTACATCTATTTTAAGTAAGGCACAATGAGGATATGAAATTTTGATTCTGCATGGGAAACTACTACGCATATTGAATTCAGCTTTCAATTCCGTAGCACTCTGCAACATAGCAACAGAAGCAAATGCGTTTTCTAAATACGTTCCAGCAATCTAGACAAAAACTTGAGCATTAAGGGTCTTGAAAACTTAAAGGGACCATTCAGTAACCTTAACTAACAGCGATTATTGTATGGCAAAGAAACTTCGTGCGTCCTGATTGGTTCTTGAGCAGTCTGGATCCCCGTATATTAACGCATACAGTTGTTACGGGTTCTTGTTAATGACCTGTGATCTCAGCTTGTTAATGACCTATGAGCGCACATAAAGTAAAGAAAATCCGCTTTGTAGGTGCTATTGTCATTTTTTAAAAAACACTATAATTACGGGAAGTACTAAACTTTGGTCTTTGCCCTATGACCTTGCTATCCTTTGGTCCATACAGCGAGGCCTCAGTTGATATTTCCCGTACAGACCTCACTCTTGGTTAATACTGGAACTGACTCTGAACGATGGAGAGATATTACGAAGAAAATGCATTCTTTCAAGCATCTGCACTGTTATGTCGTTTTGAAGAAATAACTTCTTCAAAGAAACGATCAAACGTTAATTTCAACGCGCCCTTTGAGATGGTGCCCTTTGGGCATGCGCCGATTCGTTCACTCCTGGCAAGCGGCAACATCAGATCTGATCACCTCAATAATAGAGCTAAGATTTTTGTATTGCTCTTACTCTTTATTGATTATACTTTTAGTAATCATGTCCCACGTCCAGATTATATCATTAGCGTTCAGATTAGGCTTTATTAGCTTTTGATGGTTTATCATTTATTTTATCTGCATCAGAGAGGATTCTCAAGATTTGATTTCATTGGAATATTTTATCAAAATCTTTTTGATTATGTCTTCTGGTGAAATTGCAAGAAAAAGTATGTAAAGCGAAGGTTTCCACAATACTGCAATATTGGTTGGTAATTGCTTCAAATACTTTCAAGGAAGGAGCTGTTGTTTCATAAACCATTTAAGTTTTCTTAGTTCGTTTGGATTTGTGTTGCAACCGTTCAGTTAATGTGAAACAAAGAAAAAACGTTCCCGAGGGCACCTTCGAAGGGAAAACGAAGAAAAGAGGCTTGAACAAAATAAGCATCATATTTAACATCGGAGTATTAAGTTGTCATTGCGTGCGTAAGACATAAGAGCAAAATCTGTGATCGCCGCTGTACCGTTTGCAGTATGATTACATATGCATGAGCTATTTTTTTGGTTGGCCGCTTAATAAACTTTTCTTCAGCGTGAGATGTAAGCAATCTAGTTTGAAAATAATTATTTACAAATCATTAAAGTGCAGTGGCTATATGCTAAGTTCACAAAGTTACGCTCTCTAAGTTCAAAGTCAACCGTGTTTTTTAAATTTGCAGAAACACTGAAAGTAAAATCTATCACGATTACATTCCCTATTGAGCATTGTGATATGCGGACTACTACAGCGGGAACAAAGGAAAACGACGAAGCGATTGCCCGTCTTATCATGGAGGTATTACCTTTTGTACAAATATCTCCAAGATTTACTCATTTCTAAAAAATGCTTTCGTCGATTTTGTTTTCTAAATATCAAAAGGAAATTTAGAACTTCATCTAGATGCTATTCAGAACATCCCATAAAGCTTCCATTGCCTCCTTCCAATAACAAATATTCCTACCCAAATTTTTGATTAGTAATGCAGCAATGTTTAGTTTTGTTAATGTATACCAGTTTTAAAGCTAGAAAAAACTGTACAATCTTTGTGTATGCGGTTGTTGCTAAAGTAATGATTACTAATAAACCTAGTATTCAATTTTAATCTTGTAAACGTCTTTGAGACGTCAAACCAGAAAACTTTGTCTTAAATTTTGAATAGAGGTTGGAGAAAATCCGAAATTCTCCCATACTGACCTTCAACTGCAATTAAACAAATGTATGATTTGTCTTTTGTCTCTGCAGATCAAAAAAGTGTATAAACCAACAGAGATAACACTTTATGGAGCAAAAGTGAAAGAGTTACGGTAAATTATAAAGTTCTTATCTCTGTTTGGAATCAGTTTATCAATTGTTTTGTTCTTAACACCTTTTTATCTTTTCCATGTATTTTTTTTTCTTTTTCGCTGACACATTTTGTCCTTCTGCTATTTTTCTCTATTTTTTCCTCTCTACGGGTAGTGAATGATACTGAATAACGCTTATAGTGGAATCCTTCTTACGACCATTTCTCTTTTCATAGACAGATTAATGATGACGTCATTTTTTACATTTTGATACCTAAAGTTTAATACAGAATAATTTCTTAAACTGATACAGCATGGCATATTTTTTAAAGTACTCACTTTGTTTAATCAGAACTGAATTTGATTCATCAAGCCAGCGGGCTATGCTTGGTGTTTCTCTATAAGTCTTCGACGTCATCAAAGACAAGCACACATCGGGCTCAAATCTTTATTAAGTCTTTACTGTACTATGTTTTTTCGATTGACGGAAATTTTCAATTTGAGTCATGAAGTTAGATTCCTGATAATTGATGGTAATTATTTCAAAATGTAAGCAGACAGACAGACCGACAATGTGGTCCACAGAAATCCGTCTATACGTTCCCTCACTGAATGTTGCAACTAGCTTTATGGCCCGGCGAACGCCGGATCATTTTCTCATAAAACACCCCCCGTTCTTTAACCCTTTCAGCCGAAAACACGCCATATAGCGTATTGCTGAATTCTCCTCAACTGTCTCTATAGTTTTCTTGTAAACGAGTTGGGAGAATTTTGTTTTTTATCTTAGATAAATTGCTGTGTATGATCAATTGCTTTATTCTCATTACCAAACAACTGCTTTTGTGTGGATAGTTCAAGAAGAATTTACGTACTGATAAACTGCTGGGGCTGAAAGTCTTAATCCAACCACCCCAATGATGCGACCAATGAGTACTTTTCCCCTTTAAAATCGCATCTCGTTAAAACAAAAATAGAATGACTTGCATTGTTGTAATTCTCGTAAATGCTGCATTGTACATTACTATTTTAGTATTACGTGTTATCTTTGGAAACCTGGATAAAAGAGTTCGTAATGTAACGCAATTACTCTGGTTAAAATTTTTTGATAAATATATAAATAATTGCATGTTGTTCCCCTTTTTGTCGTGATACGTAGCAGTAGTTGTTGGTATTATCAGTACTCATCATTTTCTTATTGTTACTGTTATTATTAGTATTATTATTGTACAAGTGTTACTATTACTATTACATCATGAGATTAACAAAGCCAATTTGATAAACAAAAAATTCATCTAACAAGTGTTTTCAAAAGCGACTTCTTTACAAAAACAACTCATCACGCGGAATGAGTATTTTATGAGTGTCAATAACTTAATGACAAACAAAAATAAAATTTGAAAAACAAAAAGTTGCATCAGTTAGTTCTTGAGTTTGAAACACAGTTCCCTCTAAGTTTCGTTCAAACAAATCATTCCGAACGATCACCAACGGTTGATTGGAACTGCACTTTTTTGGGAATACCTAGTATTCAATTGTGTCACTTGAAAGAAACAAGCTGCAAACGTTTGACCTTTGGCCCTCCTAATAGGATTCCACTGTTAATACCACCATACCTTCATAGCGGTTACTGGTCGTAAAATGACGAGAATGCACTTTGTAAATGTGATTTTGTTTCGTCATATTTTCATATAGGTGTGGCAGCATAATTGCAGTTTTTGAACTAATATTTTCTAAGAAAGACAACAATTACTTGAAACCGTTGAAAGAGGCAACCAAAGGAGGAAACCTTGGCACTTATGTTGTAGGTAAGGACTCGGTGAAAGATTACAAAGGTATAGGAAAATACTTTATATGTTGGAAAATCTAGGGGAAGGCAGATGTCTCAATCAGATAATCAATAAAAAGAGTTGTAAAAAATGTTTTTAAATCATACTTACTTGGTATTTTTTTTGGAAAAAACGTTTTGATTTTAATAAGATATGATCATTAGGGTTAAAACTTCGTTTAACTGTGTGCTTGTGTCTATAGTGTTGGATAACGCCATGCAATTCCTAATCTCTGTTTTGTGTTTCTATACAAAACGCTTCAATTGTTATAAAGGATACCCAAAGTTAGAAATAGCTAGTTATCCCATGAGAACATGTTTTTGATGTGTTCGATTAGTTTAAAATTACTTGCTTGTGTCATAGATCTACGTTTTATAATCATTAGTGACTAAATCGAGGAAAGTCTTATCTGCAAAAAAGAAGACTTGGAAACTATCGGTTAACCGTCGTTCCTATCCTAATACTCAAAAAATATAGCGACAACAGCTTAAAAATATACACAAGAATCGTATGAAATCCATCTGGTGTAATTTGTATATCTATTTATTTCAGAAGCTTTAGTAATATTGTGTCCTTTTGTACACATTTTCTTTGTAGATTCAGAACTAGTTAACTTGTAGCATAAAAGCGAGCTTTTTCGCTCAGCACTTAATCAATATCTCTTGCACTTTCCTTGACAGAGAAACCAAGTTTAAAAATGTTGATAACCATGAGTGGAAAGGCAGCTCTATTATTGTGCGAAGCACAAGGAACTCCCCGTCCAATTATCACATGGTCCAAAGGAAACGTGGTCAGCAATACAGTCTTATCATCTACGAAAATCCGCAGTCTTTTGACTGTCACACCTTTAACAGAGGCGAAGTTTGGAGTCTACACATGCCGGGCAGATAATCTTGTTGGATCAACGGAGAAACAGTTCTTATTTTTCCAGCTGGGTATCGTAATTTTTATCTTTACTGAGTTTGTTTGGTTGTTGGTCACTTTAGTTAAATACTGTAACGTGAAAACCTGAGGTCTCTTCCTTTAGCTTGTTCTTTTTTCAAGTTATATGCCAACCTCTCCTACGATTTTAAAAAGCTTTCAGTTTAAAATTTTAGTAATCACCGGTTTTAAATAAGTGACAATTCAAAATATTTTTCAATATTTTTACTAGTACATTTAAAAATAAACTAGTAACAAAATCCTGCACTGACAATTTTGAAAAAAAAAATGGCTAAACTCAGTTTTGTAATGTAATGTAATGCAATGCAATGCAATGCAATGCAATGCAATGCAATGTAATGTAATGTAATGTAATGTGTTGTGATGTGATGTAAAGTAAAATAATGAGGTATGACGCAATTAATGCCAGATTATGTCAGATCATGTTTGTTCTGTGAAGCCTTTGCAGCGCAAATGTTGACATTAACAAGGACTAAAATTTCTGCCCATGGAAGGTGTTGCAAAATACGATCTTCCGAATGTTTAACGCCAACACCTAAGGTGGAACTGGACTGCCTACCCTCACGGTTTTCCGTGACTGAGTTTATTCCATATTTGATATGGTATAAACATTTGAAAAAAGGATTTTTTGGCTCCTGTGAAAATGTTTTATCCCTTAATTAAATTCTCAGTTCTGGAATAAATGTTTTGTTCCAAAACGTTATTAAAAGTTTTGGAATATTCATTATAAAATGGTACCGGTTTAATACTGCCCAGCATTTATTAGCAGCCAACATAATGACCGCTGTAGTAACCGGTTTCCAGTTAAGTGACTTTTATTGCCAACATTTTTGGCTAAAAGTCTATACATTTTATAAATCAAATAACAAAAGCCTGCTTGTGCTTTCATTTTATTGAAATCACTTGAGGGAAACGAAACAGTATTCGAGAAGCTAGGAAAGCACGTCTACCTTGAGTCGTGCGTCTCCTACACACATTCTGTGTACTTTTATCTTCCCGCCTGCTCTCAATAGACGTTGGAGGTACGGGAAGCTTTTTCTAACTCTCAATATTAATGTTATGAATGTAGGTCGGTAAGTGGAGGTAGGCATGTAGGAAGGTACGTAGCTTAATTGGTGATAAGTGTGTAGGAAGGTAGCTAGGTTAGTGATATCTAGATAGGAAGGTAGGTAGGTAGGTAGGTGCAAGGTAGGCGGGTAGGAAAATAGGTTGGTGGGAAGATAGGTATTCTATTTAAATAAATGATTTAAAATTAGTTTAAAAGTAGTAAGAGACTGTACAAGTGGATTTAAAGGCATTTTTTTAGATGACAATAATCATATGTTAATTTGCATCGTTATAGTTGCAAAGCATATTTCAAGTTTACTTAAAATTTAAATAGTTGATAACTTTTGGTCATTCCTTGATGGAAATAAGTGATTTTATAAGTGGAAGAAGACTTTTTCACGAGTGGAAGTTTAAAGAAGAAACAGGAAGACATTTTTTGTTAGTTCAAAATGGTTAAATTTTCTCACTTTCAAAACAAAGGGATCTTGCCTCGATAAACAAAAAAAAACTGCGAAAATATTTTGAAACAAAGGACTGACAGATAACGACTTACAACTGCTAGATAAAATGTCAAATATTCATAAGTGGATAAAAATCCGGATGGCAAGTGTTATAAGACTGTGGTAGTGTATATGACTAAATGCTTTCATATTTTCATGTTCAAAAAACTGAATCCCTTAAAAGCCAAATTATAGAAAACATCGATCGTAAAATATTTTCAAACTTTTGAGGTCCCAAGTTCCTGGAATCCAGTAGGTTAGTACTATACTTTTATCATCGCACTATTTATAGCTATTTGTTTTGTTCTTTATGAAATTTTCATTTAGTGTTTGATTAGGGTTAGGGTTAGTTGTAATACCTCAATCAGGACTGTTTGATTGTCATCAAAACGACAATGGCATTTATCGTTTGGAGTGGGTACGACCGTTAACACGTACCGTTTACAATTCAGTGGAAAAATTCGCCTAGGATGTCTATTTTGGATGATATATTCACGGTTTATATTTAAAACTGAAAGTACATAGGTCATTTAGCACAGCATGCGCTTTTACGAGTCCTTTATGTCCATATGCAAAATAGCTATTATAAGAAATAGAAAGAATGTTAGGAATCCAATCGAAATCGTTTATTCCAGTTTATCGGTCTGCAACCATCCGTCGTATAACTTAAAGTTAAACTTTGTTCGCATATGACTATATGTCGTGATAAAACATTTGTCTCTACCAAACTTCGATACATTAATTTATACAAAGCTTTAATACCTCAGATTGTATAGTGTTTCACTCTGGTATATCTTAGTTGAGATTAGATGCTTTTAAGCATTAAAAGTCTTGTGTTTTAACATTTGAATGATAATTTATGCACATGTTATATGAAACATTATTTGGTGTTATACTTGATCGCACCACTGAATAAAATTGGTTTAAGTTTCCGGGTTACAGTCTTCAAAGGTTGGTCAGACAGCAATCAGTTTGGATTGAAAGGTAAGAACTTTTTGTATCATGTGTCTTTGTATTTCAATTCTAAGTTTGGCCGGGAAGTACAGTACGGTTGCTGTTAAGAAACGTTTTGCGTGTAATATGTGTACTATTGCATTGTCTTGCAGACGATTTGCTCGTAACTTTTGTTAATTTGTTTGATCTCTAAGAATCAAATTGTCACAAATTTAAAAAAGTGGGGAGGGCCAGCCCTCGCTGACATCTGTCAATGAAAATGAGAACATTCATGGTATTTACATAAATACCACCAAATCTAGTGACTTTTCTGAATTTACTGAAGGCAAGATTCTGGCAATTTTGACACGTTGTTTGGTAAAAGCCCGAATTGCCTTTTTTTCCCCATATACCAACGAGTGCCAAAATTTAAGGCGTGTTCACACTAGAGACGCAAACGAAAGCGCAGACGCAAGCTCAAGGACATTCACACCAGCGACGCAAGTGATGCAAGCGACGCAGACGAAGACGGGTTTTGGGCTAGCGCCTGTGTCTGCGTTTGTGTGCCCTCCATTCACACTTGGAAATTTGTGAAGCAAGAGCAAACACAATTGCAAGGTGTGCGCAAGAAAGTTTAAATATTCCCTTTTTTGCGTCTGCGTTTGCACAGGGGCGGTAAGGGTTGTTTTCGTGATCCGTGAGCGGCCCTTTTTGTTTATCGTGAATCGTGAAATAGAAAAAATATAATTCGTGAACCGTGATTGCTACCATTGCCGTGATTCGTGAACGGCGATATTTGATCAGCGTGAATCGTGACGTGTGATCATAAATTTCGTGAAACGTGATAAATCGCTTGTTTCCTAGCCTGGGTGCAGCCGGAACATGACCCCGGCACGCAGGCTATTGTCAGCGATTGATTACAGATTAACTGGAACTAAGAAGATATTTTGGGCCACCATAGTCAACGGACAGTTTTAGCCTCACAATACCTGTAACTATGCTAGAAATGTTTTATGAGTTTTGATGACACTCTTACAGTATTCGCAATACAGTTCTGAGAGAGTTTGCAACTGTCTTTTGCATTTTTTGTCCTTTTAATTTTTCGTTAATCGTGAATGCCGAAAATAGTTTATCGTGAAACGTGATTTCTGATTTTTGAAACTCGTGAACCGTGCGGAGACACCCCCCCCCCTTAATGCCCCTGTCTGCATCTGCATCAAGTTACATTCACACGTGTTCAGTTTATTGCTCTTGCGTCTGCGCTTGCGCTTGCGCTTGCGTTTGCGTTTGCGTCTCTAGTGTGAACACTGACGCTTTTAGTATTAGGTCAGTTGAGCGATACGTTTTTGAATGTTATCAATCTTACATATCGCTTGTGACGTCATAGTTGTTGCACAAAAACCTTCAATAGAAAACCAAGTTATTATCCACAGGTGCTTTGCTTTGTGCTAAAACCTTTATGGCATGTTCTGTTAGGTCGAATCCAAACGTCGCTCACTCATGTGCTCAATAAGTTATGTACTTTTGAAGAGAGGAGTTTGAATCAGTTTGGTTCGGCAGGTTATGTTGTTTGTAGTGGCAAACAACGTCAAGTTCGGTTGGGTCTGTCGCCTTATGCGACGTTGGAGCGACGGCTAATTTACGGTTTAATTTTTAATGGTAAATTTTGATGTATTTCAGTTTCTCCGTCCTTTAAAACCTTCCCAAAAGACAAAGTTGTTGTTGAAAACGGTACGATCAGTTTGCATTGTATCGCCGCTGGCGATCCCCAGCCGAGTGTGACTTGGAGTCACGTGAACAACTCCGGTCGGTCCTTCCCACCTGGTGAGGTACTCACTATAACCAGGGCTAACGTGACTGATGCTGGAGAGTACAGATGTACTGCGAGTAGTAGCCTCGGAAGTGTCAATGCGTCGGCTACAGTTACTGTTATACGTAAGTAGATCGATCATGTTACTCAATGACTTATGTAAGTAGTACTGAAAGGCACAGTGTGACCAGTAGTGATGAACTGATAGAGTGGGAGCTGAACGTAATTAAGTTGACTCTTCTGGTTGCTGACCATAGCTGGGATAACTATAAAAGTAATCTATACAGACCAGCTTCTAGGACAAACTTGTTGATTATCAAGATTCAGAGGTATTATTACGTCAAGAAGATGGCAAAAATCCCATTTTCAATAAAAAAAACTTTTCTCCACAGGAGATTTAGATTCGAAAACGATTAAAAGCTACTTTTTCTTAATCGTTAGCAGTATTTATGTAAATCCAAACAGAATCTTCAATCGATTTCAATCTCGAAGTTTCATTCTCCTTTGGTTAGCCTGCTTCTGTTTTCTATTTGATGCCTTTTATTAATCTGCTTTTTTCCTTATTAAATTTTGTTGCGTACAACTGGCTTCTTTTTTTCTTCTCCTGTTAAATTTTAAGTTAAAAAATAACTGTCGTAGTGACCAACTCGATAGCTAAAAGCTACTTTGGCCACTCAGCTTCCAATGCAGCCGCCGAGGCTACACCGGAGGCAGTTGGCCACTATGCACATTCATCATACTATCTATTACACTAAATGTCTTCTTGAGTGTTTCTTGTTCGGTATGTTTGATGAAAGTATAAATAATATAGTCCGAAATTAAAATGAATCCCTGAGTTGCTCAGAAGAGGTTTAACAGTCGCTAGAAAACCAAGAAACCTAGCGCATTATGCTTTGGCCTATTAAAGAAAATATTTGTTTGTTGTGTAATGAAAGTTACAGTTTGAACAACATTTAACGGTTAGTAACCCCTTTCACACTCATATTAAGATCTTTTTGGTGAGTAAACCGGATCACAATTCTGGTTATCAGATTTATTTTTCACAAATCAAAGAGAGCATGAATCAAAGTGTTAGTCCAGATATAGGAGTAGGGACATCTGAATTTGAAGACTGAAAACTTTATTTGTTATAGTAATACGCGCGGACATTTGTGAAAACAGACTTCTTGAATCACTGATTTTGCAATAGCAAACTCAGAGAGCTAACAGCTTCACAGCAGGCGCGCTTGAAAAAGATTGCTCTGGTCCAGTTTTGCGGCTAATAAAGTTAAGCTCACCCGTCTTTTAGTTCAATAGTAGCTCACAAAGTACAAAATACAAAGTACCTGTTACATGTTCTCAATCATCATTTTTGCGCACAGAAATTAAAACAAAGCTACAGTTTACAGTTTACAGTTTATACCAAACATGTATGACCAAGACCCATTTTCAGCGTTTCAATTTTTCGATTTTTCAATTTGAGCATTTTATATTTTATGTAATTGCAAATGCAGGAAAATGTTTTCCTTTTAATATTGTAATATGATCTCGCAGTTAGCTTTGTAGGGCGATGATTTTATGAGTAAACGCTATTATTATTGTTGTTATTGTTATTTTGTTATTATTATTTTTATTATCATTATTAAAGAGCTTTTACATCTTTTTCTTGGAAACATTTAAAACAAGTTATACTGCAGGGTTTTTCCTGGATTACCTCAATCATTCAGCATGCTTTCACGTGCCATATTACGTTTCGTTATTCTTCTTTATTCCAAACTAATGAACTACATTGTTATCACTTATTATCCGTTTACATAATCTATGAAAATAAGCAATTGAAAACTATATAAAGTATTAAGCTGGGCCCTAAGTCCACTAGCTTTGGTGTGAAGTGAGCACGCGGTTAGCCTCAATTTTTAGGTTGTCTGGTCCAGGAGGGGCACAAAGTTTTGTGACCTCTAACTCCTGAACTATTTAACAAACTTAAATGAAATGTAGTACACAAAAAAAATCATAAGACTGTTTATTTGATTTGACATGCACTTTGCGTTATCAACACGTTTTAGTGAGGTCACATCTGCCAAAATTGTAGGTTTGTACAAAAACTTGCTGATCAGAAAAAAAGTTTTGTTTTAAAACAAACAAACTTCCCTATAAATAGAAATATAAATGACAATGTTCTACGGAGTTTAAGTTTTACAAAAAATTTTGTGTGGAAAAATGAGTGTTTAAACCTCACATTAGTCAATAAACTTTAACATTGATCTGCGCTCGAACTTCCATTAAATCAATCCAACTTTTTTGGGTTGCCTAAAAAAGCAATCAAACACAAGCTTTAAAACTTGACAAAGCAAAGAACAAATCCGCTATTTTGGATTTCTTTGAAAGGTATTGCACAACACTTTTGACGTCACAAATCATGTGCGATATGGATATCTCGCAATTAACTTCAATTAACTTCGATGTTCATATTTCTCAATTCAGTTTAAAACTAAAAATTTATACGTGTATGATACATATCGAAAGTTAAAGTTTGACCTAAATTGACATAAGAAACGGCGTTACCATGACAAAAAGTGATCTCCACGACGCAAAATATTCCAAAAGTAGTATGTCCTTGTTGAATTAAATTAAATGTCACAAGATTTGATAAAAATTTCTTAAAAACAAGAAAGTCATTGATAATTGAAATTTCTGGTTCCCTCCTAGTAAGATGGAGTAAAACCATGATAGCTTTTTTTTTCTTATTTTCAGAATAGGTAAACATCCAAAAACGGTTTCTGTTGTCGAACCACTGAGTCCCAGCAAATTTTTGTAGCTGCAGATCTAGACTAAACCTTCTTACGTCGAACTAAACTGAGTGCTTTGCTTTTATGCAGCACTTAAGAAGCCTTCCCTTGTGCATGTTCCACGTAACCAATCGGTGACTGAAGGAGGCACAGTTCTTTTGTTTTGCAACGCAAGCGGCGCTCCTCGACCCAGCATCTCGTGGATAAAGACTGGGAACAGCACTGTTATCTCACTTGGTAGCACGTTGACACTTAGTCCTGCTACAAGGGCAGAGGCAGGCTTGTACACATGTACAGCGACCAACCGCGTAGGAACAGACACAGCTTCGGTTTGGATTAGCATATATTGTAAGTGTGTAGCGTGAACAGTAATTGTACTAATGTGCATCTATTTCTGAGTGTATAATTTCAAGCTTTTCAACTTTTTTTGTGTTACCAATTCTTCTTGTTTGCATTTAAGGAGTGGATTAAGGGCAAAGTATTACGTTAGTAGGTCATCCCTGTTTACTGAACAGAGTAACCTTGGTCTTGAATTCTAACCATAGTCCCCTGCGAAAAAAATAAGATAACAATTTAAAACTTTGTGAAACTCAGTCGACTTAAAGTCCCGATGGTAGATCCGTTGAAAAGGGGGTAACACTAAAGTGAGAAACGGCAGACCGCGGAACCTGCAGACCACCGGAACTGCCGGATCCAGCGGAACCATACAGAAATGGAGAAATTTCACATTTGTCAAAACTGTGAGCCTAAGGGAACGCTGTAGCATCTAGTTATTATCCATACCTTTCACTGATGACAGCAAGTGTTACCTTATTTAGACCTATTAAGTGTGAGGCTAACAAGATCGCGATGCCGGTTGGCCGACTGATGCCATTTCCTTCCATTCATCCAACTGCAGTGTGTCGCAGTCTGCCACAACTGAAATGCAGTACGTTCTCTACTCAAAATTTTCATTGTAATACTGAAAAGGGGTTCGTTCGCACCAAACGAATATCCTTGTTGTTCTGTTTACATTTCTTGCTCACCGTCGTCATCTTGGATAGAACTCGTCCAAGATTTGACTAGTTCCCAGACTGTCACAATGGCGGAAAATAGGCGGGTGTGCATTGAAAGGGGAGAGCAAAAGATTTCTTTTCTGCTGCTATTGTTTGAACTTATGAATAGAGAACATAATACAATTCAATTGTGGCAGTTGGCGACACACTGCAGCCGGATCGATGAAAGGATGGAATTGACATCGGCTCATCGCGATCTTGGTTAATGAAGTCCCTCGGGCGTCTAAATAAGCCGGCTTGCTCTCATCGGTGAACGGTACGAATAACTACTAAATGCTACAGCGTTCCCTATTAAAGGCTCGTAGTTTGGATAAATGTGAAATTTCTCTGTTTCTATAGGGCTCCAGTGGTCTGACGTGAAATTTTTCTATTTTTTTTTGGTTCCGCTGGTTCCGGCGGTCTGCAGGTTCCGCAGTCTGCCGTTCCTCACTTTAGTGTTACCCTTGAAAGGGCGCAAAATAATATTACATGAATTTTCTACTTACGGCTAGATAAGTGCCAAAAGCCATTTGATTTATTTTGTAGCTGTTTTAGTCAGGTTGTTTTTGGTTCTGATTGCAAATCCTTTTCGGCAAGTACGTGGAAAGATTTTTCAAATTGTTTCTCCTGCTCTAATGTTAATTTTGTATAGGAGGAATCACATTCAGAAACAAACAAGCCTTATAAACATGAAAATGGTCTTAAAACTGAATTTCAAATTGTTTCAAAGCTAAAAATCTTAAATAATGCAGTTGTACATACAGTTATTCGGAAAGCAAGGTGAAGTAATCATACAAAAAGTATACAAAAGTGACGCGTCTTCCTGGTTTATGCCGGTATCGTGACGGTGTATTGACTCCGCAACGTTAACTGGTTACATGCATTTTAATTTTTTTTAACTAGCATGTCGAGTGTAATTTGGAAGATACAGCGTTGTGTGTTATCACCATCTAACTTTAAATTACTTTTAATTTTTTTTCGGCTTTTGACAAAGTAAATAACTAAGCTTGAACCATGTACGATAATTTTTCAAAAAAAAAGTATTAGGCACGTCCAAGTTCTTTCAAAAGAAATGCGTTCCTTCCTAGAGCTCTTCCATTAAAATATCGAGAACAAAATGTGTGTTAATTTTGAAAGGTTGTAACTTACAAGTAATCTGTCATAGTTGAAATAGAAAAGGAAACACCAATCTATAAAACAAATTTCCAGTTGTTTCCTAAGTGCTAGATAATTTACGTCATAAAGTGTAGTAAAATGATATTACTCTCCCAAGCCGTACCGCGGCAAGGTAGAGGCTGCGTGATTGTTCCAGTCTCGTTTACAACATCAGCAAATATTGCTTTTGAAACCTCGTTGTTTAGTGGAAATTTCGAAAGACATACTTCTTTGCAAAGTAGTTTAATTTAAACTATCAGCCAAAACTAGCTATACCTAAATAAAAAAAACTGTCCAATATAAAACTAGTTATTGATTAATCGTTTTGAGGTCATGATTCCCCGCTGTGTTGTTACCAAGAACATCAGTACACTGTAAAATGGGAAAAAGACATTTGGATTGTACATTCTGCGCTGTCCTCGACAGATCAATCCAAAATAACATATTTAACGGCTTCTGCCAAAACTTGGATTGATAAATCTCTCAACATCTTCTTTGCAGATAAACCTGAGTTAACCAAGCTAACCCCTTTTCTGAAACTTGGATTGGGAAGGCGGTCACTAAAACATGTGAGGCACGAGGAAATCCTCGACCAACGATCACGTGGTCAAGAGGAGGCGCGGGAAGCACTACAGCTTTATCGTCCACGAAAGTCCGTAGCGTAATAAGAATCACACCCAAAACACAGTCCGACTTTGGAAATTAGACCTGTCGGGCAAGGAATATCCTTGGATTGACGGAAAAAATTACTGTGCTGGTTCAACTAGGTACCGTCAAGTCTGTTTTTTTCATCCCTCGGTTGATAAGTAACACAAAACTGTGACCCCACCACTCCTAACTCCTTCCCATAACATAATGCTTTGCTACGTTAGAAGTCAAGGTCAGGGTGGCAGTCATTAGGGCTGCGAGTATCCCACACTTCCGTCATGAAAAGCTGATTGGTTTTATATCTTACGATTTACCATGAGAAGTTCGAAAAGTGTAAAGCGTCATTAGGATAAGCTTTACACCTGTTACATAATAAATTATTTGTCCGTGACTTTAATTACTGTTTTATTGAACCCGTTGGATGAGCTTACTGATCGCATCTAGATTTAAGTCAGAGGGAGAGGGTGTTCCAGTACGTTGTCTTTTCGGTTATTTTCCCGGCTACTTGTTTGAATTATTGATTCTCTTAGACTTTCAAATATACCTGATATACCTCGTAATACCGAGAGCTTTCAAAAAAGAAATTCCCAGGTTCCTCGTTTTCGCTTTACCGATATCCCAGTAGAGAATGTTCTGTTAACGCTTAAACAACTAAAGTCTTCGAAAAGCACAGGGCTTGATAAAACTGCAAAAGCCTTGAAAACTGCAGCTGATGTAGTTGCCCTATCATTAACGTATATAATCAATCTGCCAATCTCGACTGGGATATTTATTTTTGACTGAAAAAATGCCCTTTTTACTCCAGTTCTTAAAATTGACGATCATAAAGCGATAGGCAATTATCGATTCTGCCATGCAATTATTATAAAAGTGTTTCCAAAAGAAGACTTCCGCCAAATTTATGTTTTCTTAGCGATAATTCCCTTTTATCCAAATTTCAATCAGGCTTTCGGCCATATCACTCAACCCTCTCCGCATTACTTCTAATGTGTTATACCTGGTATAAGAGTATGGACAAAGGAGAACTTACAAGGCGGGTCTTCCTGGACATTCAAAACGCATTCGCATCCGTTAACTATAAAATTTTACTTAAAAAGTTAACACTTTACGACACTGCCGGTTAAGAGTTGTCATGGCTTCAATCGTACCTTACAAATCGACACCAACAATGATTCGTTAATGGAATCTTATCATCACAGCGCCAAATCATCTGCAGAATTCCCCAGGGATCCATGCTTGGTCCCCTGTTGTTTTACATTTACATAAATGACTTACCGAACTGCCTAAGGTCGACCACGCCCTGCATATATGCTGACGACACCCAAATCTTTGCTTCTTCCGCTGATATGACGCTTATCATTGATGCGTTGAATTTTGATCTGGAAAGTTTTAGGGACTGGCTCATAGCCAATAAGCTACAGTCCCACTCAGCAAAAGCGATATTCAAAATATCTCGAAAAAAATCTGCTCTGGCATTGGTGCAATAAGAAGAGTCAGACCCTTTGTTCAACAATACTCCCACGCGCGAGGCGCTTTACAAATCTCTCGTCCAACCGTATTTGGATTACTGTTAACCCCTATGGGGCACGTGCGGTAAGACATTAAAAGATCATTTACAGAAACTACAAAATCGTGCTGCGCGAGACATTTACGGGGAGCAATTTCAATGTGCGTTCAGCCGACATAATTCTAAGTCTAAACTAATATGCCCTTCATGTTATACGCGCATAAATGAAGAGCACTCTGATGTACAAAATAATTAATGAACACTCCGCGCCAAGTCTAACTGATATAGTTTTTCAAAATTGAAAAACAGTAAAAAAGAATACAATCTTAGAAATATTGAAACTGACCTAGAACTCCCTAGGCCTAATAGACAAAGTTTCAAATAGGATGGTGCAGTGCTTTGGAATAGTCTAGAATAGCGAAATGTTACATGCATTCAAACAACAGATGGCCCATTTCCCCCTATGGAGACATACTGACTAATACTTGTTTCAAATCTCTTTAGTCTCTCTCGTATTTTGTAATTATAGCTTTTTAGTCTCTATTTTGTAATGATTTTAACTATAGTACCTTTTTTCTATACGAAAATGACTTGTAAGATATTCAGTATCACGCCCCACATGGAAACCAGCCTTTTGTTTAACAAAGCAAAAGTTGTTATGGCTAGGGTGTTGAAATAGAGATATATGTATGTATTTAGGTAAGTAGGTAGGTAGGTAGATAGGTAGGTATGTATGTATTTATTGCAACATAAAGGCGAGCTCCCTTTTCCAGCACTATGATTGGTATTTCTTGGACTCTCATTGGCAGAAAAACCGAAGATAACATTGTTGATGACCATGAGTGGGAATGCAGCCCTTTTATCGTGCGAGGCCCAAAAAAAATCCTCGTCCATCTATCACGTGGTCCAGAGGAGGCTTGTACAACGATACAGTCTTATCATCTACGAAGGTTCGCAGTCTCTTAAGTGTCACACCGCTAACCGAGGCAAAGTTTGGAGTCTATACCTGCCGGGCAAATAATTTTGTTGGATCAACAGAAAAACAGTTTCTTCTTTTCAAATTTGGTATGGTAAACTTAGCTTTATCGAGTTCTTTTAGTTTTAAGTCTTATTAGTAATATTATATCTATCTATCTATCTATCTATCTATCTATCTATCTATCTATCTATCTATCTATCTATCTATCTATCTATCTA